>JAQIXJ010003668.1:0-12256 GCA_034700185.1 Phthiracarus laevigatus | reverse complement strand
CAACAAACTGATCACAATTATTTTTATAACTTATATTTTATTAACATTTGTAATATACATATAATTTTTAATAAATTTAAAGAAAACAATTATCATAAAATTATAAAAATTAACTTTACAACTAAAAAATTATATAATATGTAACATAATATATAATTTATGTTAGCGTATTGTACTCGTTTTAAAACAATAAGTATTTTGCTTATTTTTAAATTAAGTTTATTTTAATAAAAGAATGTTTTAGAACTTATGTTATATAATTAATAATTAATTTAAAACAAAACAATTAATCAAAAAATAAGTTTTTAAAAACACAATTCAATAGAAAATTAAAATTGTAATAATACTTAGTCTAACGCAGTTTAAAATATCGCAAAAGCAAAAATTGAAATAATATTATTATTAAAATAAGTATATCATCTATGTAAACAAACCAGAAAAATGTAGTAATGCATTCTCTTTATTCTGTTTATAACTCAATGCTTATTTCATTACAGTTAAATGGAATTTTTATCTCACTTTGTAAAAGTCAAGCTGTTTAAATTGGGATTTGTTTTTATGACTGTCTGAAGATTTTTTTAAGGATAAGAGGACTTATTTAAGGGAAAAATGCATTTAAAGAGACGAAAAATTACTAAAAAATGTCCAAATTCATGCAAAAATTGGTTTTATTAGGCCAAAACTTGGCTTTAATTGGATCAAAAACGACTAACTATGGTGCAAATTTAATCATAATAGTTTAAAATATGCGTTATTCTGTGTCTACGTCTTGCTAAATAAATTAAAACAAGTAAAGTTATGTGCATTGTTATATCAAAAAAGTTAAAGTTTTTTCAATGCACTAATAAAGCTAAAGCAGTATCAATCTAAACAAAAAAGTTAAAGTTTTTCTGGCACTATTAACGCTATGGTAATATATTTCATTATAAATTTTTATTCTGGAATATTCCAAAAAGTTCAAGTACTTCTAAAGCACATAGCAAGCTAGTGCGGTATATTTCAGTATAAAAAAGTTCAAAGTGGGTTTATACGCGTATATACTAGGCTCCTAATATTTCTATATAAAAACGTTCAATGCAATTTGCTCCAGATGGGGAAAATTCAAGCTAAAATTTATCCCTATATAAGCTAACAGATAGACTAACAGAAATCACATCACCAGTTGGTGTTCAGTTCTTATGGTAAGAACTAAAATAGCACTAACTCCGAACACACGAAACTACACCGATAATGAATCGGATGAAAAATCGGATGGACAAGCTAATGGACCTGAAAAAGTTGTCATTACGGCAACTAAATTAAGTTATTTTTATTTTTATTTATAATTTTTAATTACTTTAATATTTTTTTATTTTTTTAGCCTCAGCGTTCCCCAACAATCATTGGTATGATTGTTCGGTCGTTGCTTTTTCAGCTTGCCATCTTTTCACGGGATCAACTCCTTTGTTTTAATTGCTTTTGCAAGCCATTGGAAATTGATGGCTCCGAAAATATGGTTTGTTCGAAATTTTTAATTGTGTTTGTTGACCGCTAACCACTCAACGACACAATTGTTTTCATTAAAAGATTGCTGCTGGATCATGGCCAACATTTCAATCATATGTATCTGCATATGTATCTACATAAATATTTTAATTTCGTTTTTTCTTGAAGCAAAAGTAAAATACAAGCAAAATTAAAATTTCTAATAAAAACAAAAGTAAAATACAAGTAAAATTTAAAATAAAACTAAAAGAAAAAGCAAAAAACAATCTATATTAAAATAAAACTCAAAAGCAAAAGTAAAAGAAAAGCAAAATTTAAATTTGAAAGTTAAACAACACTACTCATAACCCTATAACATTGCAATTCGCGATACGAATAAAAGAAATAGTGTCATTGTTAAGATATATCAATATTCTTTTCGATTTACAAATTAACGAAGTGATTGGGAATTGACACTTTATCTTATAGTGATTTCGTTATATTTCCAATTTCGCAAGCGATGTCTTATATTTTGACACAGTTTTGGTCCAATTTTGTTCAATTTGCCTGATTTTAGTGATCTAAAAAAAGATTACAGAGTTACAGACGGACATGTCAAATCTTATAGCCGACATTTACAAAGTGAGTTTGTTACCCAAAATTAATTCTTTTTAATTAATAAAATATGAAGAAAATTGAACCTAGTTTTTTTCATCGAACTCAACACAATTACACAATTTCATCGCACTTACTGAAATGAACTTTTCAAAGTCAGAAAGTATGACCGTATCGATCTTGTTTATTTAATTAATTTTGAGTTTTAACCTATTTTTATAGCGAAAAATAATTTATTTTATTTCTTTTATAATTTTCTAGTATTTAATAATCAATTGAAGTTATCAAACTAAAGTGAAATTTTTGATACATTCTTCAATTTGTTAGCTTTTGGATACATTTTTAAAAGTTTAATCATAACCAGATAATTTAATCATGATTGCAAAATGATGCTTATAAAAAAGCGTGCATTCATAAGCAATTTTTAATTTTGAATTAAATTATTCCGGTAATTATCGGTATTAAGTGCAATTTGACCGGTAAATATTTTTGGAAACGGCGGTCATTACCGGTCACCACCGGTCTTATAACCGGTATTGAACATCTCTAATTATAATTTACTATTTGCGAAATATAATTATAATACTAAATAAATGAAAATTTATTCGAGAATTTAAATCTTATAATTAAAAATTTTTGTGAGGTGCTCTGGTTTTGATGCGATGTTTTAACTTATCGAGTACTTTTTTAGGGTTCAGACTTACGATTGCAAAGTTTTTATGCGTGATTTTCATTTAATTAAATAATTCTTTTTTAAAGAACTTTATATAAATCTTATACTAGCAAAAAGTAATAGACAAGTTAAAACAAGTACGATACTTTCTTTTAAAATAAGCTAATAAACTTAAATAAAAACACTTTAATTAGTATTTAGTGCAGTTTTCTAACATGTAAAAATTAATGAATATAAAATACGTACTAAATTCAGTGCTTGAGTTAGTGCGGATAAACTGAAGGACAGACAAAATGATAGACAGACGGACATGGTCAAATCAATTATTTCGTCTTCTCTCTGAGAAAGTGAGCTAAAAATTTTATATCACTGCGATTTTACTTTTAAAGTTTTATTGCATTGATTCCGTGATTGCACTAATTTACTATTAATTTAATTGTTATTATTATGCCAATTCTAAGATAGGAGCCGTTAATTTTCATTACAAATTACAAAAGACAATAAAATATTATTTATTTCACTAAAAGACTTATCAATAATCACGAGTGTTACTGGCATTTCAATGTATTATAATCAAAAGTTTGTTTAAGAAACAACTTGAATGTGTTGTTGGATTATTGTTATTGTTTGCAATGAAATAGAGGGGAGAATAAAATATGAAAAGTATTATGAAATGTACGTAATCGTGTATTTTAATTTATGAGAAAACTATAAATAAAAATAAATAATAAAATTTCTGGGAATACGAAGCAAACATCATAAGATTAACTTCCTCAATGTTGTATTTCTATTTGTTTGTATAAAGCAATTTAGAATTTTTAGCGGTAAGTATAAAAATAGTTTGGCCACTTAAAAAACACACGCGCTCACAAAATAATAATAAATATTAATTTTGAATAAATGCATAGTTTGTGGCGCAAACGTAATGCATGTGAAGCATCAAACCGTACAATTGAAGTTATAGCCATGAAAAAAATTTCTATCACAAACACATTAAAAATTTTCGATTGCGTAATGATGTAATGTACTTATAAATAGTGTCAAAGTCGAAAGCAGATAATAATTGCCAGTGACATCGCTGTCACGTTACGCAATGTACTCTACTCTACTGTATAGCATAAGGCAATACAGTAGAGTGAGAGCGAAGCGGAGATGCAATCATTACGCATCACTACAACGGGGAAAAAAGGTATGAGAATTGCGTCATAAAACTGCTTTATTTCAAAACTCTAAGCGAATACAACAACTTTTATTATTGTGATATAACGTGTTTTAAACGTATTAAAAGCAAAAAATTTTGCAATCAGTTTGAAATTTAAAAATATCACTCTCTCCTATCAGTGAGTTCATTATACATTCCGCTGAAGAGTAAGCATCATTATAGTGTTATATATTATCGCACATTAAAACTAAAAGTATTGCGTTAACGTTTTTAAATTGTGTTATTATTATTTTTTAATTAATTAAATGATTGTTAATAATATGCGCGAATTGGATTTATCGACGCGTATTTTTCGCCAGTATAATACCGATTTGAATCGTCATGTCAAACATTGTAAGATATTTTTGTGATCTATATTTTTTTGAAATAAATGAATGTTTTCAGTAATTCAGCTATTATTTGTTATCGATTTTTAATAATATGATATTTTGGAAATTATAATTTTGATTCATAGAAAAAAATTATTTATTCAATTGTTAACAAACAATTCGATTTAGATACTGATAAATAATAGATTAAATAAAATTAAAGATTCCGGCAATTCATGAATTTCCTAATCGCTTCAAACCGAAGCCACCCACTGCTTTTTAGATGATAAACCGAAAACTCTTCATAAAACCGAGTTTTAAACCGCCAAGTATTTTAATTTAATTAATACATAATCTAAATCGCATTGTATTTTATTTAGTGCAGTTAATTTATTTTTAATAGATTAATTTTTATTTAAGTAAAATTAAGTTAGAATTTCAAATTCGATAGATTATGCAATCATCTTCAATAATTGAGTTAATACACGTTATAAACGTTAAAGTTGCTAGGTTGGAGTTAAAAAATATTTTTTTTATCAAAAAAGTATTTTAAACATTGTTATTTAATCATTCTAATAAATTTTAAATTACTTTCTCGAAATTTAATTCTGAAAATTCTTAAAAAATTGATTGACGGTTTTATCATTTTTAACCGCACCTACCGAAGCTTTAAATTTAAATAATTGAAATAAACTTAAAAATAGTATTGCAATGCATTGCAGTTAAGATTTGCAATTCTGGGATGTTTACTTTTTTACTGACTATGTTGAGTTGTTTATAAAATTCTTTACATAAGTACTCATTAGTCTATTAACAGTATGAGAGGTAAAATTTTAGGCTTGAGCCATACGACGATACTGATGGAAAAGCCAGAGCTTTTAGTAAACACGAGTGATTAATAAACTAATCAATTTACTGTTTTTATTTAATCTATTAATTCTTCGTTACCATTTACTCTTCATACACCACGCAATATACCTCTATAATTCATAACTTATTAACATATTTAGTATCTCATATTTATACCTGGCATAACTTATTGCAGAAAATTCTAAAAATTAAATAAATTTCAAAACAAACCGTTATTTATAAATTTTTTAATTTAATTAAAAAGTTTTAAATACAAATTCCAAAAATACTTGAATACCCATAAAATTTTTTATTTTAAATTACAAAATACTGTATAATAGAAAATAGTTTTCGTTTTGAATTAAAGCCCGAAAGTTTTGCTATTAGGCCCAACTTTTCCGAAGTTTAGTGCGTTTTCCTAAAAAAAAGTAAAACCTTTGATTAAGAGGATAGAAAATTTTTTAAAAAGATCATCACAGTCGATGCTTATTTTAGCAAAACCATGCTTTTATAATATTTCTTTTACTGTTATACAGTAGATACTATTTTCAATGTTTTAGTTTGATAAGTATGACGAAATGGTTCATATCAGTTTTTATGAGTAATATAGCGGATACAGCTATAATACAGCTATCAATTTATTTATTCTTGTAAACCACAACCACTTAATATCTGAACTAAACATTATCTTTATTGTTAGTTTCCTAAATTCCCTAATTATAAGCAGCAATGAAAAACTAGATGAATTGATGAACTCGGATGAACAATGATAAATCCATCCATCGTATCCTATGATTATTAAAATGGATTTAGTTAACTCATTCTTATTCATTAGTAATCTTTTATTTTTTCGCGCATACGTTTAATGCAAATATTTAGTGTCTAACTTTAGAATAATTTTTCCATCGATTAGCGATAAATGTAACTTTTATGACGCAAATTATAGCTAATAATAATAACAGCGTTTACACAGAATGCAATGCAAGATTACATTTCTGTATGCAATCGCAACACTGAAAGAACATTTTACTGGCTAATTAAAAATTTTTTAAAAAAACCAAAAAGAAAATTTCCTAAAATCATTATTCGTTTTTATTTAAAAAAATCAGTTGAAATAATGGACGAACCGATAGAAAATCGATACAATGAAGACGTTATGCAGCGCATATCGCACGAAACAGCAGGCAAACATCTATTGCATCACTCATTGTCATCATCGCATCCAATCGATCCGCAAATGTTTCACCAAATGCGCAGTTATTTCACTCCATCGGCGATTAGCGTTGACTCACCGCACGCATCACAACCGACACATTACTTTTGGCCGGCAATCGTTGCCAATTCACAGTTTCGTAAGTATTTTAAATAAAACACAACATTTTTAAAGCGATTATTTTAATCCATTTTTTTGTTGTCATAATCTTATAGATCCCAGTAAAAGTAATTCTCCAGTTAGTGAGGCGTCAAGTTCTTCTAATTCTGGGCCATTATTATCGCTGAGGAAAACGAAACGAAAGGCTATTCCAATGCCCAGTGAGAGCAAAGACGAAGCGTAAGTTTTTCTAACAATTTTTTCATTTACAGTATTTATTGGATTTGACACGTATTTTTCTGTTAATATTGTTAGTTATTGGGAACGTCGTAAGAAAAATAATGAGTCTGCCAAACGTTCGCGGGAAATCAGAAGAGTTAAAGAGCAACAAACCAGCACTAGAGTGGTGTTTTTGGAGCAGGAAAATCTTAAACTGAAAGCAGAGGTCGAGACATTGAGAGAAGAAATCGGAAAACTAAGGTAAAACATTTTTAAAGGCTCACATGTCTGTGTTTTGTCTGATAACTAATTGTCATAATGGCTAATCAAATAACAAATATTTTCCAGGGAACTGTTTTTCAAAAATCGCCGAAGAAATGATGATATTGACCAATGAAACTTATTATTATGGTTAAAACATTTTAAAAACTTTATCATTTAAAAATATATAATTTATACTTTATTTAAACTAAATGCTCACACAATACTGAAAATTGTTTTTGTATCAAATTTTCTATATAATTCAATTTTTGTACTGGAAAAATTTTTTTATGGCATTATAATTCTTTAAGTATTTATTTCATAATCGAATTATTTTATTAGTTAATTACTTGTGGCTGAAAAATTAACTGGTAGTTTTTTTTAAATATTTCTATAATAATAAAAACTAATGTATCTTTTGTTATGCACTGTTTTACTGTTTGCAAAAATTATTTTGTTATATTGAATAAAAAGATAATTGTTTTTCAACTACTTTGAACTTTCCGTGAATAGATCTTAATCGTTAGGATCTTCTTATAAGGTAATCCACTTTAGTCATAGTGCTTCAATTAAAGCTTTAAATTGAGTTTTTTATATTATACATAACATTTTTACATGTGTTTGCTAAAAATTTTAATCATTCGAATTGCATTTGAAAATTTAAATATTGCGCCAAATTTTTTTATTCTAAAAGTTTCTTAAGTTATACTAAATTTGTATTTTGCTAAATGTTATAAATTTATTATTTTATTCACAATGCCAAAGAACCATAAAACAAAAATGACTGATAAATTGGAGTTTTACAGTATTACTAACTTTATTAACTATTATATTAATATACTGTAGTATTAAACTTTAACTTTCTTCATTAAGTTCTGTACTGTTCAATATGAAACTTACATGAAAGGTATGGGCATTATTAATTCTAGCTATAACTCCCCAATTTAATATACCCTATGTAGTTCATGTACGTTATGTTATAAAAATATTGAATTTCTTCAAAATAATGAATTGCGATCCGGTACGATAGAACATAAACAAAATACCCTAAAGTTTTGCTGAGTAATATGAATAAAGAGTACTGTTAAAAGTGGTTTTAAATATTATCTTATATATTACGTAATATGTTAATTAGTATTTAGAAAGTAGATTCAGATAAGCATTTTAATTACGCACGCAAATTCGATTTCATGCGTTTCTTAGCATTCAGTCACATCGTATTATTCATTGGCGTTTAGTTATAAATTTATATGATAACCAGGAAGCGGATTTTTATGGCATACTAAAGTATAAATTATGGCATAGCATTATGGCATAATTTTTTACAAAATATGGCATAGTTATGGCATTTTTTTATCAAATTATGGCATTTAGAGTAAATATTTTAGATAATTGTTAAATATTAACACAACAAGTTAAAATAAGATAACAAAATACAAAGTGAACCATACAAAATTCCTGAGGGACTAACTTTACGAATATTTTTTTGAATATTAGAAGAATTTTTATTATAAATAAATTTGATAATAACTAGATTTAACATATCTAGACAATGATATTTACATGTGTTTTTATAAATACTCATGGAAATAAAATCTAGTTTAAAATCTCAATCTGATTTAATTTAATATTTATGGCGTTTTCGCATGAATAATAAATTATGGCAATTTATGGCATTGAATTGTGATTATGGCATTTTATTGGCATGCCATAATAATCCAGTTCCTGGTGATAACAAAACCTGTGTGAGTAATTTTCATCAACATTTACATGTACTTTTATCCGCCGGTATGTTAAACATCTTGCGTCAAAATATGTGCCATTGTTGTGCCATTAAGTATAAATTAAACCACAATCGTTTTTTTAAATAATTTACGTTGCTATCGATTATTGTCGATAAGTGATACTTTGAGCGGTAACACACCTTCTTTTTCTAATTATAACACAATTTTTAGTATAAAAAAGAGATGAAAAATGTGCTTACTTTTAAAATATAATTGCGTTTTTTATCAATAAATAATTACTACTAAAACTTAATTGTTCAAGAATTAAAGAAAAAATATCATAATACTTTGAACAAGATTAGTAATAAAGTTATGGTGTGCTTGGAATGTTTTCTCAAGATTAGATGTTATACTGTAAAAAGCAAAGCGAGCTAAAAAATGTTAATATAAAAAATTTCTAATGATCAAACATTGGTATCCTTGAAATAAACATGCGATTAATGCCTCGTATGCGTAATGCTTTTTATCTTTTAGTATAAAAAATATAAATTGTTAATTGTGTAAAATTATGAGGCATTCAGTAATGGTTTTGATTGCACCAGTTATATCTAATCAAAATAACATACGCTCAAAAATTTGTTTAATTAATAATATGGTGTCGTCTAAACTATACAAGACTTACAGTACAACTACAATAATTCAATAGTTTATGTATTTTATATATATTTCTGTATTCGATTTAAATGAATTATTAAAGTTAAATGAAAGAAATAATTTCATTTTATTAAAATAAAGTAACATGTATTTATTACGAGTCATATTCGAAAATTTTGGTCCATTTGTCAGATCACTAAAATTGGAACCGTTCGTATTTTTCTACTCAAGTAGTCTAGCACTATCCGATATTACGGCAACGCAGCTCATTCAGGATAAATTATGCCTATTTCAGTACAATCGTACTGTGGAATATTGCGCAAAAATTAGCGACCAACAGGTAGACGATGATTTTAAACCTGAAATATTAGCGCAACTATCGGCGTATACGATGTATCGCACTATTATCTCATATTTACCTTCGATGATATTTGCGTTATTTATGGGAACGTGGACCGATAAATATATTCAAGGGAGAAAAATTTTACTTTGTCTAAACACATTGGGCTATATGATGCAATACGTATTGTTACTTTTCAATGCCATCGAATTCAGTACAGGTGTTACAAGCTTTCTATAGATTATTTATACCGCAATAGATGTATATATATTTGTCCTCTTTTCTATAGTTATTTTTCCAATTTAATCTTCAGGATTTACATGTACAATTTATTAGATAAAATTAATTAACAGCTTATAATAATATTAGTGTTTAGCGAGAAAAAATACTGCAAATTTTCACATGTTTTTGTTTAGTCTGAAAAACTCAATTTCTTTGGAGATATAAGTTTAGTTTGGAAAAGCTGATAATGTGCTGTTGGCATTGAATGCCTTTTTTAGTTATATGAATACTCTATTTTTTAAAACCTTGAGAAATTGATTTTAGCAAAATGCAAACAAGAGAAAAAAATTGGTAGGCAAAGTTTTCGTTGTTTT
Source organism: Phthiracarus laevigatus (assembly GCA_034700185.1). Lineage (NCBI taxonomy): Eukaryota > Metazoa > Arthropoda > Arachnida > Sarcoptiformes > Phthiracaridae > Phthiracarus > Phthiracarus laevigatus. Next base: position 2,019 of record JAQIXJ010003668.1, on the reverse strand, counting down.
TTTCACTTTTATCTTTTCCTAAACTTTGCAAGATTTCTTTCTATATGCGATAAATTATTTCATACATTGCAAAAAAATTAAATTAAATTAAAAACATTTTAAAATATTTATAGATGTGCTATATATACTAATATCTTATATACCTTCTGCTTTTACTGGAAGCTGGGTGTGCGCCATAATGGCTGGTTACAGTTACGTGTCCAACAATTCTCCGCCTAAATATCGAATTATTAAATTCACTTTATACCATATCACGGGAGTTATAGGTAAGCGTACACTTGAGGTCTTAGTTAAGCTTGTAATTTTTTATAATTAAAATTTTTAAAATTAGCCAACCAAATCGGCACTTATGTTGGCGGAAAACTTTTGGGCAAAGCGTACGAACACGAAAATGGCCAGCTTTATAATTACATAACGGTATTCGCCACAAGTATAGCCGGCTTATCGATTGCACTAATATGGATGCTAATCGTAGTCAACGAAAAAAACAAGCAAAACGAAGAAGAATCTAACCTTATAATTAATGATAATAATAATAATAGCAGTAGTAACGAGCCAAATATTTTAGATAAATACGATCATCAAATTAATGAAAACGTTATAGTTAGAGATAGCGATAATAATAACAATTGCGATTATAAATCCCAAATGTTGCGAATATTTGATATCGATAACGTTAGGGAAGTGATCAAAACTTGCTTTAAAACACGTCCGAACAAAGGAAGAGCGCGAATACTGTTTCTATACCTATCAATGTGTTGCGTATTGATGGCCGAATTAGGTAAAGAAGGCATTTTATTTCCCTATGTCGAAGAAGTGTTTTACTGGGACGCGGAACAGTACAGTACAGTGAAAAGTATCGCATCGTTTGCTCCCGTGTTACCCATGTGTATAGTTGTGCCAATTTTATCGAAAAGACTTCGCATAAAAGATGTGAGTCTTGGTGTGTTTGGCTCAATATCATTATTCTCAGCGACACTACTACTGGGAACAGTCGTATCACCACTAGGACTTTATTTATCATACGTGTTTGGTTCGCTAAGCGGTATGGCATCGCTTTCTATAAGAACTCTGCTGTCGAAAATTGGCACCGAAAGTGAAATCGGGAAAATTTTCAGCCTTTTAGCTGTGTTAGAGACAATTTTTCCCGCAATTATATCGGTTATTTATAATACAGTGTTTCAATATACAATTAAAAGTTATCCGAGCGCTTCGTTTCATATGGCAGCTACCGTTATATTCATTCCGCTATCCATTTTCATTTGGATTGATCTAACTTTTAAATAATTGAAATGTATATAATATAGTTTTTATTCTAAAGTTATAAAATAGTTAAAATTTGTACAAAGTCTTGCATGAAAAATGTTACACGATGTTAACTAACAAAATATTTATTTATTATAGTAATCTTTAAAATATTCTATCGAACAAAAACCGTGACATTACTAGGGCCTTGAAAATCGTTAATTAACGATTCATTTTTTAAATGAATTAATTAATTCGAACTAAATGTAACTTAATATTAATTATTGAAGATTATAAATTGACTTTAAATTTTTTAACGATTCTGACGAATCTAACGATTTTAAATTTCAAAGTTTTTAATATTTTACTTACTGGACAGTGTTGAGATTTTCACATATTTTTGTGTGAAGAGACTTTCGTAAGTTTCTCAAAATTACATCATCAGTTCAGAAATAAGACTGTGTCCGCTTTTTGTGCAAAAAACTTGTGCATAGCTATGTTTATTTGTTAAGTCAGCCAAAATTCACGTGAAACTTGTTTAAAACTCAGCGCATATTTAGTGATTAACGAGAAAGTTTTAAGTTACAACTTTTTGGGTGAGGTATTACTTAATGCAGAATCAAAAATTTTAAATTTATCTAACGATTTCTATGAAATTAGCTAAAATGTAATAAAAATGATATAAATTAATACGATCGTACAAAATTTTCCCATTTAAAACTTACTAAATTCGTTCTTTGAAAACTCTGGATTAATTTATTCAGAATAAAAACA
>JAQIXJ010003667.1:0-12257 GCA_034700185.1 Phthiracarus laevigatus | reverse complement strand
GAGATATTCAATATAACTCTTCCTTGTGATTGCCCATTGTCACTAGCAAAACCTAAGGATTGTATTATTGATGAAGTGAGGAATTTAATAACTATAAGTTTTGACGTAAATAGTCGTCGATCAAAAACCACTGTGATGGAAGCCGACCCATTTGTATTGTATACAAAGAAAAATGAATCGCTATGCGCTGTTAAATATTTCGGTCCCAAAACTGTTATTTATGATTCTGGTAGGGATTGCGTAACCGCTTTACATCAAATTACAGAATCTTCTCGTGATTTAGTTCTAATGCCTAACTCGGCTCAATGCCAAAGAAATTTACCCGAAACAATTGCTAAAAGGTATTGGAAAATTGATAGTTGCGAGCCAAGATCTGAAATAGTTAACGAGGAAATTGTTCAGATCAAAGTTGCTGACAAGTTTAATTTTATTTATTGCGCGACATTAAAACTTAATTTGTATAACAGAACAATGACCTGTCCTGATTATGTATTTGCGATTCCTTCCACAGCTGCATTTAATATCGATACCATAAGCTATGAGTCGAGTCTCGTTAATGTTCAAAATACCTTAAGCCTTATGCCAGATTGGAGCCAACGAATAAACTTTCACTTAATGCCTTCCCTTAGTACACTCGATTTGAGTGAAGTTGGCAAACAAACACATGAAGAAATAAAAGGGATTTCTTTTATTGAAACCCCAAAGAAAAATGAAGATAATTCTAATTACTTAGAGACAATTTTTATTCTGTCAATTTTTGTAATCATTGTAATGATTACAGTTTGGTTTAAGAGAAAATATATTCGTAGATATAATATTAAAAGAACTAAAACCATTAACGCGTCAAAAATTAATGATGATGAGTTCGAAGAAATTATACAAACAAATCCAAAAGTTTCTTTTAGCCAAACACCAAATGTCTCCCCAAGTCTTAGTAGATCAGAAAAGGTTATGATTGTAACTACTATGTTGTTGTTAATAACAGTTCCTGCAACTGCTGAAAATTTTGGTTATAAACTGATTAAAATAAATGTCCGTTTTTCATGCTCACATGTTAATAGTATAGTTCTCGAAGAAAAGAAGGTATTAAATAATTGCACTTTAGAATACTTATCAAACGTCATAGAACCGATAAAGACATTTTGTATAGTTAACAAATATTCAATAAATTCATCAATGATTTACTCTAAAAAAATTAAAAGTTATGATAATACAAACTCAATTAAAAATAATCTTTTAAATATTAGCAAAAACTGGCATGAGAATATCTTCGATACACAAACATTTAACAAAACTTATTTCAATACCAATTTTCGTTCATTTGATATGCTTAACAGCATGCAACCACAGGCGTGTATTTTTGTTCCACATGAAAATGTTCTAATACTTATCCTTAAAAGAAAACCAAACATTTATTATTCTTATCTATTCGAAATAGCTTTTATAACAGCCATTTTAATAACACTACTATTTTGCAACATACTTGATAAATTATACCTACTTTCTAGGAACTTACGAAATAGATCTATTTACAGTAATGCAAAAATCAGTAGATCATATTTAACAATCCTACTTTTATCCATAATCCATCAATAAACATCTAATGTTTCCGTTGCAAGTGAAAATAATAACATAATATTTCGATTTAAATACGAATCACCTTGCAAAGCACTTGATAATACCATTAACGAATCAAATTTGCTATGGTGTGAAAAACAGTTCAATGAATCCTTTATTTTACAAGTAAAACGGTTCTGTAATTCTTTTAAACCTATTTTACAAATCAATAGAACGCTTTTCACAAAACATACAAAAATATATAGAACAGACACTACAATGACAGATAGTTATACACAAACAACAGAAACTTCTCAAATGAAGCATTATGGTAACGATTACAATTTAAATAATAAACCAGTTATTTATTTAAAGTTTTTTAAAACTCATAATATAAGACATAAAAGAAAGGTTAACGAACAAGATCATACAGTTTTTGCTGAATTAGCAGCTCAATTCTTGTTCATAAAGAGTACTGTTAATAAAATTGGATATCTTTGAATAATGGTGTTGTTTCCTCAGAATTAATAAATTCACCTCATACCCAAATACAGCTTCCCAAAGGTGTAAACATTATAGATTATGAGCCATTTTCCTGCGAATTGAATGAAAATAACAATATTATACTAATAGAAATAAGAATAAAACATTCACAAAAAAATTCATTTTATAAACTTTCCGATCTTAACATTATCCTATTAGTTGTCGTTTCAATACTAATTTTATTAGTTATTCTGTTATATTGTGCGAAACGAGCATATATGGCAAAGAAAGAGAGAGACTTTGCATATAACTACGCTTTTAGACTATGTAGAAATAATAAGAACGATACCGAAAACATTTTACCTTCCTATCAAAATAGACTCGGAAATGCTATGGAAAATTTAAACATTGATAATTTTCCACCTCCGATGCACATTTAATATTAAATATATAAACTTTTGTGATGTTTTTTTTGTTACTCACTAATGCACCCGTTTCTTTTATTTAATTCTTTGTTTCAAATGTTTTTGTAAAATTCCACAAATAAATTTTATCGCGAGTTTTGCGTAAAATTTTATATTCTTATAATTTAAAACGACATGATTTAATTGAATTAACTACTATTCGTAATACTTCAATAAATAATTTGAAATATGAATTTAGATATTTTTCACTCATATCTATTTGCACGGTTTTTATATCAATCTAAATATAATTTTATAAAATATTTTTATAACAGTTGTAATTATTTTTACTTGGATAACCTAAATAGGTTTTAGATATTATAGAGAATAATACAAATGCCTATAATTGGACATGAGTTCTAGTTTCCACTAGTTCATAAGTGGTATAAAACAATTAAAATAACTACCCATTAAAATATTTTTGAGTATCTTGACTTCCTTAATTCAGTCAAAATAGACAAAAATTTTAGAAAAATGGAGTTAAAATAGCAAAATGACAAAATAACTGGCAATATTGAACAGATTCTGGCTAAAACGACCAGAACTTGATTAATATTTAAAATGGCATATGCCGCTATTTACAGTAATAATTGTAATTTTTAGGCAAAAAAAATGAGGAAAAATCTAGCCAAAATAAGTAAAGTTGGGCAAAATTGACCAATTTTAATAATTAAATTTGAGTGACATATTCCGGTTTTTGTTTCAAAAATAATGATTTTCAGACTCAAAATGACAAAAAAATACCAAATAAAAATTAACCTATATGTGCAAAATTAGACCAAAATCACAAAATATGATCATTTTTCAAAGTTACATGTGGTTTTGTAGTAAAAATAGTGTTTTACTGTCTCAAAATGATCGCAAAATTTAATCAAAATATGGGAAATTTAGCAAAAATGTCAAAACACATCTTAAATAATAAAGTGGCATATGCCGCTTATAAGTGATAATATGCTCAAAAAGTGATTAATTTGATAATAACTTTTAATATTAATAATTTTTCTTTCAACCAAAATAGATAGTTATTTGCATTACTTAATTCAATATTGAATATAATATGAATGTCAATAACAGCAAATCCTAACCATAATGACATTATTCCACCGATAATTGCTGCATAAAACACAAATGAATATTTTCCTTTCAATTCATATGTAATCAATAGTTAAGAACTTGAGTTTATTACCAAATTATTTTCAACCCTCCTTTTTATATTGAATCGTGAGAAAATAAAATATTCTTAAATACAGTTTTGTCGGCATATATTTGACGTTATTTTATTCTTCGCGTTTTCAAAAAAATGATATACAGATATTAAATCCATTGTATTTACTATTTTGATTTATTATTAGTAATTCTCCGTTAATATATATGTTTTTTTTGGCAAACATTTTAATTTAATGTTAAACTATTTTTGTTCATAATAAAAACATAATAAGAAATTGTGTTTTATTGTCAGTAACATCTGTATTAAACCCACAGTTTGTTCTGTATGGCAATTAAGGTGACTTTACTATTGTTTTAGTTTATTCATAATAATCATTATCTTGATTCTTGAAATTAAATTTAATAATGGAATTTTCCGCATAAAAGATTGTCGAATATTTTGAATTAATAAAATAATACATCATACTTTAAATTAAATTTTATAAAATTACTACATTAGATTCAATAGTAAATACTGCGTGACATATCGCAAGTTTAAAACTCTAATATATATTTCGATAATATGAAAATTGTTATATGTTTTATGTTTACATAATTTAATGTACGAAACATGCCGATCCGAATCTTTTCGTGTCTGCTTTGCTTAAGACTCGAACCTTGACTTTAAGGGCAGTCATTCGGAATACATTAGTTCAAATTTTTAAAGTATGATCATATTGTTACTTATCTACAATGAACGAAATGTAGTTCTCAGCACTTATAAGATTTATTAATTTTTTTTGCTTCTTATTATATTTGTGCGTATCTTTAAGTAATTTAAGTATAATTATTCTGAAAATTGCATTTGGGATCACTTTTTAACGATATTGTATCGCATATCCAAAAATATAAACTACTACTTTGACTTAATGGCATCAATTTTAAGTTTGCAGAAAATATTAGTAGAGAATCAAAACATACTCATATGTCGGACCGAAATTGTGGTTATGATTTCCGTAATATTTTCGCAGGCAATAACTTGATTGTTTTTAAGATAAATTTCGCAATCAATATATTTTGAAAATTTAGTTATATTAAACATATTTTTCATAAACGCGTATCGAATTGGTTCAGAGATGTTGAATATGCATTCAAGCTTTACAGCCATACATAAACTAATTGATGGAAAATCTAACTTTTGATTATTATTTAGATCTAAATTGACTTGAAATGTATATGAAAAGTAAATGATAGTAATGTTTATCATTTGATAAAACATAATTAGAATGCATAAAAATTTGAAAATCTTTGAAATTTTCATTTTAATATAATTAATAGATTTTGTTTAAGGTATTTGTTTAAAATACCATTTTTTTTAGTAAACTCCATAGTTTTAAAAAAAATGTTTATCATATTACACCCGTTTAAGTCTTGATAGATAAATGTTAATAATAATATAAATATTCGACACAACGCTATATCTAGATTTCACATCTTTGAATGACTGAACGCTCATCATTTATTTTATAAAATAGCTAGAAATACTTTTGTATATTTTTATTATAATTTTAATAAAATTTAAATTGAAAATTTAGTATTTAATCAGAATTGTTGAGAAAGTAGTAACAGTTCAAAACTAATTCTCATTTATTTAATTATATGGCTTGTTTGGCAGTATTTTATTATTGTTTTAATATAGTCATATAAATTATAATTAAATTATCTCGGTAACTAAACCGCTATTGATAATGTTGAAATAAAATTCATTTATCGAACAACTATAAAATTTTTAATCGATTATTATTTGTATAATATGAAAGTTTTATTATAAGCAACTATAAAATATGTTTAAAAAAAATTTTACAAAATTTTTGCCGCATGCCTCTAGTTATATAATTCTAAAACGCGTTAGGATACAAAAATTCTGTTTAGGTTATTATAATGGTATATATATAAGCTTGTAATTGTATAAAATTAAAAAAAATCGAACTGTGCGAACTCTAAATAAATGGATTCGAGTCCGAACAGGTTACGATACAAAAATTCTGTTAAGCTTAACTTAGATATATATGTGTAAGCTTAATAGAAACAAATTATTAAAAAACTCGCACTGTGCGAAATCAAAATAATTGATTAATATTAATAATTAGTAACGATACAAAAATTCAGCTGAGCTTATATAAGGTATTTATATTAGAGTTAATAAATCTAAAAGTTTAGCTGAATTCGAACTGTGCGAACTACGAAATTAAGTAAAAAATGAAATAAAAACTGATTAAGAGTGATCCTATATTAGCGGCGACGCCACTTTTCAGGAAAGTATTCTAAACTTTCCAAGTCTAAATAATCAATTTTATTTGCCATAAATCGCAGGCAACGAATAAGGCAGTCATCTGACGCTTCCTGATTACCGTATGTTGTCATTAACGGCAAAAGAGTAGTTCCACATGCCTCCATTAAAGTGCTAACAGCTGAAGGCATAGTCTTATTAGCACGTTCTTTAGTTTGAGGCTCATACATAAACACTACAAAAAAAATATAATTAAATTAATACTATTAAACATTAACTATATGTATAAATATGTTACTTTGGCGATTGCGCGCTTCACCGTGCACCCACAGAACTCTAACATGACTAAAAGAGTCTCGAGCACTGTTAGTCCTAGTTAATGTTATCATTAAGACGAAAGCTGTTTTCCCATCATTTGCAGTTTCATTTAAAAGACAACGAATGGTAGCGGCACTTCTAAAGTAAAACTCGCTGTTATTAAGTTCTTTGCGCACTTCTGCGAGATTTTTTTTGTTTTTGGCGCTGGAACCGTAAATTTCTGTTAAAATCCAATATCGTTGAACATCAATTAAAAACGACCAACGTTCGCGTACGGCTTTCCAGAAAAACATTTCGATATCATCGGAATAATATTTTTCATTTCTAAATAAATTATAATTTAATTCAAAATATAAAACAGTTTAATAAAGTTCAATTTTATTTCAGTCTTACCCAATGAAGTCAAACACTTTATTTCCGTGTTCGTTTTTAAGTTGCAAAAAACCACATTCAACGAACTCGCCAATAACTTGATCAACAACATCGTTTGCCGGTCCTTCAACTCGAAAAATATCTGCAGAAGTCATAAGGCGATTAACGTTTCCTATACCTCCTTGAGATTTGAATCCACGTCTGGTCGCTCTATTAATACCGTTTTCCTGGTTGAAAAGCCTTATATTAGCTGCGCTTATATGAGAATAATGCAGTTCGCTATTTTCCGAGTTTGGGTGACCCTCCCAATGAACTTCTTATGTAGTCTCACTGATTTTCTTTACAATTGAGGCTTGATGTTCGTAGCTTCCATTTTTAAAATCATTTAATTCCAAACATTCAGTACATTGAGTTTCCTCTTCTGTTTCTGACTATAAATTAGATAAATTAATAATATTTGAATAAAATAAACTTAGAATAAACAATACCTCTTCATTTTCAGATACAGGTTTAACTGGAATTATTTTTCCTTTCCCGGAACGTCTTTGAATAGTTTTCGTTTGCTCTTTGTTACCAATGAAGAGAGGTCCAGAACTTGTATCAGCGACAGTTTCTGCAGGTTCAATAGGTTTTTCAATTCTGCCAGTTTTTCGAGTTACACGTCTAGTGAAGGCGTTATCCACACTGGTTTCAGTAGATTTTAGTTGAGCCTTAGTTCTAAATTTTTTGGCATTTGTTCGTCCATCCGACTTATCGGTAGCCAATTGCTTAGTTGGAGTGGATTGTTGCTAAAACAAGTATTAAGTTCAAAATTTAATACTAAATTATGAAACAAGTAATTTAATGCTATCCACCTGTAAAATATGTTTTCGAGAAACTCTTTCTCTCTCTTTCTCAATAAATTGATCCAACTTTCGTAGTGAGCTTCCTGAAGATTTCCTCTAAAAAAAACAGTTTATTTCAATGAGAAATAAATAAAACAACCACAATTTCTAATAAACAAATAACTATTACCTTAACTTGTTTTTGACTTCCAGAACTTCCTTGCTCGAAATTCAAGCCACATATTTCAAAGAAGGGATTCTTAACTCCACGTTCAATCGCATCAGATAAAGCTTGAACAACGAATTTATCTAAGGTTACTCCGCTTTTATATTTAGCCTGGAGATCTTGTGCATTGATTTTACGTGTCATCTGTGGCGTCAGATAGAAACCAGGATTACTGTCGAAGTCACTTGGAACTCCCTGGTCCCCTAATATAAGATTATTCTATGTCTAATAAACGCTGAAAATCCTTTTAACTATTATAACTTACAATTTAATTGTTCCTCTGATGGCTCAAAAACCTCAATAATTTCATCATTGTCTGTGCGTTTCAATAAAAACAACTTCCTTAGAATATAATAATCAAATTACATTAAAACTTATCTTACCCAATTATAAACCTTTTTTGACACTTTTGTATATAAAGTAACTCTCCGTACTACTGGAGTGTTAATTTCTCCACCGATTTCCTATATAATTAATAATCTTAAATTTAATTACTTTTAATTTAAAAATTTAATTTACATTTTGTGCCGAATTTATTGTAACGGTCGGGTTGGATGATAAGGTATCTGTACCGATTTGGTCTAATAAGGATGTTGCCTGATTCAGAATTCCTTCCGGCACTTCAGAAATATTAGTCGATTGACTGTCGGTCTTTGCCATACTTTCCTCTGCTTTTTGATTGGCAGTTAATCCTTAAAGTGTTTAAAATAATTTTGATAATTAAAATATAGATAACTTATAAATACTCAATCTAATAAAAAACAATGAACTTTAGAAATGATTAACATTGACTTGGCTTCTAGAAATATGATAAGTTGTATTTACAAACTTCTTATCAATAGTGTTAATTCTTAAAATTTTATAATTAGATATAACCTTATTATATTTATTAATTTATTTTTATTATTTATATCTAAATACTCATATAATACTTTAGTTATGATTAGCATGTATTATTATATATAACATTTTCAAAATATTTTCTATCTAACATTAAGAAATTCAAATTAATTGTTAAAACTAAAATTATAAAATTCATTTAAGTTTTTTATCACGAAAACATATTTATAGATACTCTTAAAGCTTCAATAGTGAAAAGAAATACACAATTGAAAGATAGGAAATTTAAATTTTTATATCTCAATTATAGAGATAAAGTTTACACAAAATTTTAATAAACCGTTCAACTTAATATAATAAAATTTTATATAAACTCTAATAAATAAACAACTTTTTACATTTCTATGGACTTTAAAACAAAAGTTATTATCCACTTAAATAGTAAAGCTTAAATAAAATTTTGAATATTTATTATATGCGAATTAATAATATTGAAAGATAGCTATGCTGATTTAAAATAAATTGGAAAACTTACCCTACGGGTGTCTTCACTTACTTATACCCACTTATACCAAAATTGAATGCAAATTGAAGATAATGTTTAATCCCGTAGAGCAAATAATATTATCAATTAATTGGACTAAATATAAACACACTATAAACTTAATTTAAAACAAAACCACTAAAACTAATTTTATATATGTGACATAACTTAAACTAGAAAAAAAATATTGTTCTTAACTCGCAGTCTTCAAAACAAACAAACTAAGTAATTATAAGAACAAACTAAGGTTGACGTTCTTAAGCAAAAACAAAATTTTAAATGCAATGTCTCCTAATAACAAAACTATATATATTGAAATTGATAAAACTAAGTTCATCTTAGATTACTTAAATAAATAAATCAATTATTAAATGTCAAACAAATAATTTCTTCAGCCCGTTTTAGCAAATAATAAAAACTGAGTTTCTTACTTTGTTAAATATTTTATAAAAATTATTTAATAATTTAGTAAATAGAATTCAGCAAATAATTTAAGTAAATTTACGCTTACCTTCCATCCTTTGGGACACATCATTAACATCAGTATTATTTTCAGAGTTATTTATTGCAGTTGTTTGTCTTTTATTCTTTTTAATTTTTGGTTTGCCTCCAAGTAATGCACTTTTCAATTTTTGACCCAATTTCCGAACCATTTTCTTGAACTTAGTAAATTTGATGTGGATAATAAGAGTGCAATTTAATTTAATTAAAACTAAATTGACTAATAAATCACAATGCAGATAACAACACTTAGATATAGTGTAAAAATAGCTGAAATCACAAATGAACAAATCTCAAACGGCAGTGTATATCAAAAACTATAAGAATGTTTGAAAACTTTAAATGAGTGAACTTTTCAGATGTTCCTTGCCTTTTATATAATGCCAATGCACGAAAACACTTAGAATGTCTACTCAAAGCCAAAGTACAACGATAAAAGTTATCCTTCCATGTTATACGTCTAATTATATTTAAAATTTAAAAAAATGAAATCATAAAAATTCTAACCCAAATCATCGCGATACAAAAATTCTAACTTGAGAAAACTATTGACAATAAAGTCCTAAAGAAGTAATAAAAAAATTTTAAAAATCGTGCTGTGCGAATTTAAAATAACTTAATTTTTGCAAAAAAAGGGAAAACTTTTTATTAAAAAAACATGGCTTATATTTCAAAATAAGACCCATTTAGTTCAAAGTCGAGCTACTCTCTATGCAGGGTTTTTTTTAAGAAACTGACCAATAGAATTAGTTGAGTGTTTATCTTAAAACTCAAAGTTCAAACCGTAGGTCGAACTCACCCTTAACTATTGTTGGCAACATATCGTTAAATTTATTTATATATCTAGGCTTGTACTGTTGACTCAAGTTGGAAATAACTTCTATTTGCTTAACAAAGGTTATATTTCCACAATACTTGGAAAAATATTTATAAATCACTAAACATTTTGCTAACGTTTGACTAAATCCTTAAATATAAAATTAGCAAAAACAATGTATAAAAGATGCGATACAAAAATTCTAATTAAAAATTTATGCGCATATATGTGTACTTATTAATATTAGTAAGATTTATTAAAATCGTGCTGTGCGAAACGTAGTTAACTTAATAAATCTAGAATAAATCGTGTTTTTTTAATGGATTTATGTAAGCCTATTACATCAAATTATTAAGACTCCAACAACTTAATGATTCAATGTTGATTTCGTTTAAAACATGCATAAATCATTAATATTTTTGATCTCATTTCAGAATTAAGCTAATAAATTACTTTTGAAGTCTAAATAATTAGAACTAATTGTTGTATCATCGATTAACTTTGGAAATCTCTAAAACAAACGGTAGATAGTTATTTGCAATCTAACGATGAGGCCTAGGTTTACAAGACAAAGGAGCGATAGCAGACAAGATTATTTTCGACACCGAATACAGAATATTACTTTAACATCAGCTAATCGAGTCCCTCAGATAGCTTTTAACATTAGACAGCAATTAACCTTTATTTCAGAAATTCTCAACATAAATTTATCTGGAATTAATGGAGAAGAAATAGTGGACAATCTTAGCACAACATATTATATTCGACACCTCGAGATTTCAGAACATATGCTTCAACTACTAAGAACAGCCATCATAAACATCGTATTTAACCGATATCAAAGTAACACATCTCAAGCTCCAAATTGGAATAATCAAACACAATTATATCAACCAACAAGTCAGATTCAAAGACCATTTATTTAAATAAACAATTATAAAAACATCGTCTTATTTATATAACACGTAATTATGAAAATGATTTTAAAAAAATTATAAAACCAAAGAAAAACAAAAAAAAATATTATTTTATAACAATATTAAACAATTTTAATAATTATTTAGAAAATAAAAATAAACTTTATTACTATTATTCTATAAAATTCATTTATAAAACAAAAAAAATTGATAAAATAACTAAAAACACCAAAAAAAATAATTATTTCATTCGTAATCATTATCTAAACCTATTAAGCATTTCCGAATTTATACTTAATATTTATATTTTAATAACATATTAACTTTAATAACCATAATTCAATTATAAATTAAAATATGTCATTATTCAATGTATAACTTTATTCAATTTTTATAAGTTTATATTAACTTGTAAGCAGAGACGCTTAATTGTAAGAAGGGAGTATTGTAATGACCGCTTTAATTAATATAATTCTCATACCATTTCAAACCTATAGCGACAGATGTGACTATCATTATAACAGTCAAATAAATTTTAGAATTCTTTTCAAAATTAAATTTATCTTATGAAAGAAACGGAAGCTTTAAATGTCTAATAAATTTGGTTTACTTCTGCAATGGATAAACCCAACCCTGATAATTCAATTGGTAATTTTGGAAACTTAGTTCCAAAATTACCAATCAAAGTGAATCTTACAAGAAGTGTTTCTGCGCATAACTGCCTACAAAGGCAATCCTTGTCTTAGGTATAAAACTTATATGTTAACTATAATCGTGGCCTTTTCTTTAGCACACACTTAGAGCCAGTTTGTTAAACTTATTATAAAGAATTGTCTCATATTAATCAAATAATAAAGTTTATTATAAGAAAATTATAACTGTTGTTCAATTATTTGTGAATCAGTGAATTAAAGTATTGTTTTGCGTGTCCAGTGTGTTAGCGACGGAGATAACGGAA
>JAQIXJ010003666.1:0-12257 GCA_034700185.1 Phthiracarus laevigatus | reverse complement strand
AGTGATCTGCCCATAGCAAACCAGGAAAAAATGGGCGTCTGGTCAGTGTAGCTCGTATTCACAACATTAGCTGCAAAAGTTGATTAAGAGTGTAACTTTTTTGACGCATGCGATCACATAACTAAACTCTCGCCTTTAGAATAGAAGAAACGGAGAGAGCTTTTCGCATTAAACATTTATTAGAGAGTATTTTTTGTTGTACCTGTGGACTAAACAAATAAAAGCAAAGATGAATTGCGTTTTATATCCGCGACGGTTTTCCATTACTTTATTGTGCAATTGCCTTTGCGTATCACATAGAAAGTGTTTTTGTATACTAATTTTCTGTATTGTCAGTTAATATATTGCCTGATCTTTTTACAAAACCCATTCATATAAACCTCAACTACAGCTCTAAAATACCTCTCTCTCTCTATATACCTAACAGTAAGTCTTGCTTTCGATTTCGCTTATCCATCCAATACATTGACTTTCTCTATCTTACTCTCACTGCCCATCTTCTCTCCCAGAGCTAACTCTCATATTTGATACATTTTTGAAGATCATTGAAGCAGAAGCTGTTTCGTACTGTAGAGCAATGTACTTTGTGCGCATCGAATCTGTGTACAAGTTGTTTGAGCTGAATGCCGCATGAACTCTATTCCATTTGAAGTCTACACCTGAGTGCAAGTGCGTGTCACATCGCATCAGTTAGTCGCTCGTTATCTAAATGTTTTGGTGACATTTCTATTATCGTGTCGTTTCATATTTAGCAACAACCAAGGTTTTCCATTATTATTGCCACTTTGAGCCACTTTTTGCTTGTTTTTCGGATTTTTGCCAACATAATTGAAACATTTGTGCGAATCGTAAGTTACATATAAGTTATATTCCCCCTAAGAGTTGTAAAACTGTTGATTTGATTCAATGTAACACATCATATAATTCGGCATCAAAAAAAACAGAAGCGCAACATTTCGCCAAAATCTTATGATCGCATTCTACTCTCATTCAATATTCGGCGAACAACAGAAAAGCTTTGTTTATTGATTGAGAAAACGATTTTTTGTTGTTAATCCCTGTTTCCCTCTTACGGTAATCCAACGTTATATGTATAATAATGATATTTTTATTGTTATTATTATATTCCGGAACATTGAATTCCCGTAATATTAGCGGCATTACGTGCGATGCAAAATGATAAATCGATATATTTGCGATGAGTGCAGCACCGAATGACGAACAAATATTTCAAAAGTGCAAAAACTATGTCACTGGTTATGATAAACTCGACAAAGCATCTGTTTGTGAGTTATTAAACCTTAATTATAATATCATATATTTAAATATGTTAATTTTTGTTATTGTTATTGCGACACATTTTTTTATTTATTGCGTTATACTGTTCATAGCTGTACTGTAAAAACAGGTAATTAGTAGACATATTAATAGTAGAGGTGAAAGTTTTAGGCGAACTAACCTCTAAACTCTTATTTACTGACGTAATTCTTATTTAACTGTAAATATGTTTAATGAAAAAATTAGCATATAGGGAAAAGCATAATAATTTCATGTATCAAGTATTGCCCATCCTTTTGAATATTCATTTAAAAATTATTTTTTATATCGAGCCTACAGCCTACGACATGTTACAACTTGTCAGCCTAGAGTCTACAGTGTAACCATAGGCTCAGTCAAAATTTTTATCTATAATTAATAGCATGCCAAATTTTTTTTAAAAATTTTTGTTTCGTTTAGATTTTGTTAAAATAATATTTTCTAGTTTCGATTTTTTATTTCGTTTTAGTTTTCACGATTTTATTGATTTCCATAGGAATACATTCTTAGTGCCACAATATATATTAAAGATTAGAGCAAATATTAAAAATAATATTTTATTTTATTGAAAAAAATTTATTGCTTATGGCTAAAAGAAAAACGATAAAAAGAACTTTTGGTCTCTTTCTCACGCAATAACTATAATATTGCAAACAGTGTATGTGATAGTTTGAGTCTGCATTCTAAAACTTATATAGAAAACAATTCTAATAAAACGAAATTAGAAATGTATAGACTATTCGCGATACGCGTAATTTCGTTGATTTATTTGCGCTAAAAGATTTTAAGAATTTCGCGTAAAATGTTGTCGTTGACATTACGCGCTCTAATGCTCTTATTTAAACGGATTTTCAATTAAGGGCAAAAAACAATTGAAATAATGAGAGCTTATTTCTTTTTTTTCGCGAGAAATGGGAGAATTCACTAATTTTAAGAAGTAGTGAACGCAACTTAATTTAAAGCGTATCGTAAAATAATTCAAAAAACGCTTTAAGCAAAAAAAACAACAATATATTATTGCGTTGGATATTTTTCGGAGTATATTTTCATACCACTTATTTAAATGTCAAATACACCAAATACACTCAAATATTACGTATTGACGTGACATATTTAGCTTGCATTTAAGAGCTCATATATCTATTGCATAGAAAATTGTTTTTTGTTGTGTGTTCGATATTATTGCAGTTATTTCCTAAAATACCTAAAATCGATTCTTATGCGGATGCTATTAAATTACGCAAAGTACGTTGTTTTTATTACGAAATTTGTTTTATTATTGCCGAACGTGTGTTTATAGTTAGCCCTATGTAATCATTAGTCATTTATATTAATAAATGTTTTACAAAAAAAATTAAATTCAACAGTTACTTAATTACGATATAGTGTATTAGTTGAATAATAGTTGTCAAAAATGTTCAGCGCGTAAATTAAGCATTAAGTGATATGAATGAAGTTGACAAATAATAGTTTTTAAAGGTGGTTGTGGTTTGACTTTTCTCAAATCAAATCTAACATTAAATGTACTGCACGTTCCTAAACTAGACCAATAAAAACCAGTTCAGACCTAACCAAATCATTAACCATATTACTACTTTTAGTTCGTTTACATTCGCGATTTATTTACTTTTATCTGTTTTAACGAACATCTTTATTTATTCATTATATAAAGATTTAAACAAAAAGATTCTGATCTATATTGTATGAAAAGACGTGGAAACAGATAATAACCAAATTGAAATAATGCTTAAATTTTAATGAATATTTTCATTTGGTTTGCAAAATATCCAGTAAATGGTTTCGTAGTTTTAAAATTGGTTATCTTTGTTTTAGCATTTTTAACCCATAATATACCAAATTACTAAAAAAACAATTCAAACCGAAAACCAATGGTTTAACCTTTTTTAACTTAATTAAAGATTAAAATTCCAACCATCCTTTACTAGTAACATAATACGGCACTTTTGTCAGCTTTTGTATTTTATTCCCTCAGCGGGATTTTTCCTTGTCTAGTTGTTTTTAACCTGCTATTGTTCCATACCTTTTCGCACAAAATTATTATATTTAAACATGTAATCTGCAGATATACCAATTATGGATCGAGTATATGACTATCTACATCTTTTATAGGTTTTAACGTAATGTGATAGGCGCACAAAATTAGATAAACTCTATGAATTATTAATGAGTGTACGGTGTACATAGAATGGAGTAAAATTTCAATTTTAAAATTATTAAATTGACTAGTTAATATTTTAGGTATACAAAAAAATTAAATAATAACCGAGTTATAAATAATTGTTAAATAAACTTTTAAATGTATGAATTTTATATAAAACACAATTTCTTGTTTCTTCCAACTTATTATATTTAAAAAACACAATATATTCAAACTAAATTAAGTTTTGAATTTAGTTAATCAGATGTTTTCAAGTCAGAAAAGTTGATTTAGGGATTCGAGCGCGTTATTTTACGCTCAAGGCTTTCGCAAAACTTAGGGTAATCTCAGAAAATATTTCCCTTCATTTATAATTCAAAAAACGTTACCCTATCGTGAATTAATGCTATTACAATAAATAATATTATAAATCAAATGAATGTCGCACATTATCCAATTGAATATATAAATACGATCCTTAGACTTAGCGATACTTTAAGAACCAAAACCATTGTACGCATCAATCCATACGATATCTCTATGGTTACTGCGAATGACGTTTTACCCTCAAGTTTTTATGGGATAAGAATTAAACTTTATTACAGTGGACGGAAAATCATTTTACACTTTTTCCCACTCAACTTACTTTCTATGCCATAACTCAGAGGAATAGTAACTATAGGTTGATAAGTAAACCGAATTGCGTGCGCGCGTGTGATGCGACGATGTATGACACCAAATGCTGGATTTATAAAGTTATCTTCTAACAGTTCGTTAGCTCGTGCTAAATGCTTATTCAGTAACATACTGTACATTGGCTGATCGCACCACGATTTGGCATTTTTCGATTTTTATACATATTTGGCGTCAAATGTCTTCGATAGTGTACTCAAAAAATCTTTTATTTAAAATGTTTATTCAAATAAATAAAGTATGTATTGAAACAACAAACTATATATATGAATGAAAATTTATTAGTACTATATGCCAATAATTTGTTGTTTCAATATATAGTTTATTTATTGCATTAAACTTTTTTTAATTAAAGACTTTTTGAGAACACTTTCGCAGACATTTGACGGCTTAGATGTAAAAAAACGAAAAATGCCGAATCGTGGTGCGATCAGGCAATGTATGTTCAGTAATGATAACGCAATTTTGGTTCGACGTACAACTGTTTTTGTGTAGCAATTATTTTATGACTGACATTTAGATGTTTGCCGATTTGAGTTTCACCAAAATAAATTGGTTAACCCTAAACCAGTATCAAAACGCGTGACTTTGAAAAAAAAACTTTTTTGAAAAACGAATCAAATGTCGAGACGTTTCGTTCTATTTGGTAAATTTTTCCAGTGAATTCGAAACTTATATAATACTGAAATAAAAAGTAAGCTTTACGTAACAAAAAAAATGTTAAACTATTTAAATAAAAGCGGTTTATATTGAATTTGAAAGCCACTATATAGTTCGGTATTTCTATAATTGGTTACAAAACCATTACAGTCAATTTTTTGCTACTTTTTCGATTTCAGAGAACCAATGCAACTATTTTTTTCGCTTTGTATTATTCTATTGACGTAAGCATATTATATCAAAAAAATGTTTCTTTCAGTCGGCGATTTAAATCCAATGATTTTCGTTCATTTATTTTTTATAATAAACCATTAAAAGATCTATCAAACAAGAAAATGCATTGAAACTAAAATAAATGATGTAAAAGACTAACTCAAACATCTAATTGCTGACTCATATGATTGAATAATATGCAACCGAATGACTTTGGGAATCCAAAATGAAATATAGCGTCTTTCAACAGAAAAACATATTTCGATCGATTTTCGTGTTTTTACGTTTACTCCGTTAAAATTACTAAACGTTTGCGTTATACCGTATGTACAAAACATCTTGTGATAACTTTCATTCATTTTAATATGAATAACTTCATTTCAATTTATTCAACAAAAAAAATAATTTAACTTAATAGTTGATTACTGAAGATCTATCTATTCAATAAAGTATTTTAACAAAAAAAAATATCTATATTTTAATGTTGACGGTTGTAAGGTTTGTTGTAATACGAGACCTACCAAGAAAATATAAAAACCATAAACATTTTTTTGTGGCCAAATCGCTTGGGACAAAAAACAAATGAATCAATGACTCGCATTACTATCTATACTTTGAAATAGACGTTGAAAATGGTATCCGATTGAATGGAGGTGGAATAGATAAACCAAAAAAATTAGGGGGAAAGAAATTTACCAAGCTTTACGGTCTATATAAATCAATTATTTTCTGCATAATTTAATCATGTTTTCATAACATTTCTAACTTTTATCAAATTTTAAAAAATCATTTATTCATATTTTCCAACTTTAAACCATTTGAAATAGTTTTCCGAAAGTACAATCGATAATTATTTATTAAAATTAGCAGTTTATAATTGGTTCTGAAATTTTTATGCGAAGAAAGTAACGCTATTTTGTGGCAATGCCTTTTTAAAAGCTAATTTTTTTTCTCTGCTGGAAAAGAAAATATCTAACCGTAAGCTGGACTGATTATTTATATGAATGGTTTCGTAGAAATACTTCGACCTCTAGTACACATAATTTTTATAGCAATATTTTTTATGGGCGCATAAGTCTATATTTTGTGTGACAGAAGCCTAATTCTTTTTTTTAGTGAAAAACAACGAACAATAAGCGCACGATATGTGTGTGCAAAAACTAATCAATTTTTTAAATACTTGGTTTTCTTTGTTAACATTACGCCTATGTATATGTGTTTATAGGCATCAAAAATGACTAATGCGTCTCTCGTGACTAAATAATCAATATAAGATTACTGACATTCGCATTCGCTATCACTTTCTCGTTTCAAAGAAAATACGAAGAAAAAGTATGTTTTTTTTCGAACGTCATCGTATAAATTTCCTTTCCGTAAAAATCGTGTATTGTGTTAACTGTTTTTGTCATCTGTTATAATAATAATGTAAATTTTAAATAAATATTTTGATTGATGTAACAAATGCGATAGCATTGCCCGATCGTCCGCTTTAATTTCAACTAACTTTTTATTTTTAAATTTACATCTAAATACGGCAACTGCTAACCATCATAATTCAAATTATAAAATACGAATTTCAATAAATTTCTATTGAAAAATGTTTTATGCGCGATAACCGTCAGGGTAACGATTTAGATTAAATATTGTAATAGGTATATAAATAAGCTTTATGATCAAATGCTTAAAATATTTAAATTATTTTTGAATATTATATAATGCTATATTATAAATAATATACAAATTGCATTCAAACATTAATTTCTAAATGTCTAATGGGCTTAATATGGTTTATTGCGGTAAAAAATAATAAAATTTTATAGCTTTACAAACTATTTTTTGATTCAGTAATTGTCAAAAGATACGGTTAAATGTTAGCATAATTCTATTAAAACAATTTGAATTTCACTATCACTAATAAATTACTTGAACAGTACACCGGGATTTTTCAGATTAATGAGTTTTAAGTATTATGTTTATCTTATCAATTACGTTATAATTTAAAAGAATGTGATTTTTTATTGATATATATTGTAGAGCTGCTAACTTATTTATCAAATATTTAACATACATTATTAACTTTCAGCGCTCTAACCCTCTGTAGTAAACTTAACGAAATTCGTAAGCAATGCTTGGTTGACGTTATAAATTTAGATTTTATGAAACAGTGTCGTAAAACTTATGAGCACATACAGTACACACACTAACATCATCCACATATACGTAAATATTATACGGCATTATCATTTTATTACTACAGTACAGTGCACTGTGTACTGTATGTATGCGTGGCGTGCTGTTAACTAATTTCTAAATAATATCCATTCGTTAGTAAACAATTACGTTTTAACATCGGTTTATTTTAAGTTCATTAAACAAGAATTTTTAGTATTCATTAAACGGTTATATTTATTTCCTAATTTCTAGCTATTATCGAGAATCTTAAAAATATTTTTGCTGTGTGCTCCGAATATTCTGCGAACATATTTTATACGGTGCTATGTATTCGATAAGGGAATGTATTTGTATCTCTCGTGAATTATAACGAAAAGCTGCCGTAAGCTCTACATTACTACATAACAATGCGAGATAGCAATTATTGTTTTATGACAGACTGCATGTTTTATCTCCTGCTATCTTTTACTTATTATTATTATATTGTTTGATGCGCTAAATTCATTAAAAGCGAGTGAAAGAGCGAGTTTGTTTTTTTTGCCAGCGAGTAGTCGTAAACAATATTTTTGTTTTGTTGCATTCATTTTAATTATGGAAACGCCAACGTTTTTGCGAAAACATCTCAAACTTAAATTACAGGATGGAAACTCGATGGATATTACGATTAGTAAGATTATGTGTTCCATGTGCATATTTTTTATTAAAAATTTATTTAGTGTTTTGCGACCAAATGTCTTCAAATATGTTCAATACATTTCCGCAAACTCGTAAAAATTTTTATTCCCTAATTGAGAAGAATTCTATAAGTTAGTTAAAACGATATTTAATTGCATGTTAAAGTTATAAATTACTCATTTAAATGTAACGGAGAAGACTCCCCAACAGAATCTGATTTATCGGGATTGATCCCATCAGTCGGTGGGTTCGAGATTGGGCTTAAAATAAAAATTATCTGGCCATGTCTATGTTTGAGTTAAAAAATAAGAAATATTTTAAGTGGCAAAGCTTATAAATGAAGTTTAGTTATGCAAACTGAGAGCGGCAAAAATTTATTTATATGACCCGGTGTGCTTAGTCGAGTCGGACATTATTTGCTTAAAATAAGTGTCATGCTAGGGTCCTAAAATTTTTAGCGTTTTAATGAGTCTATAATAGAGCATAGTTCTATAAAATTATTCGTGCATCATAGCTAAATAGTCAAACCTAGATTTTCATTTCTTGCGTGAATAATCTTGATTTTTGTATTCTTAACGTATAAAATAGCAATAGATTAAAAAACACATACTAGCAAAGCTTTCAAATCTAACTCGTATAATCGTAATTGCGAGCTATTAAATGCAACATAGAAATAATAGAATTTTTTTTATCTCAGCTGCAGCTAATTCCTAACATAATTCAATCGAAATCCCTGCAGATTATCAGCTGCACTGACTTTCACTGATATATTTATGACTTTTATTCGCTAAGTTTTTATAATTAAAACCGATTTCTAGCGGGCCTTACATTTTCTTGCCGTTAATGCGATTCGCTATTTCTAATTCTATTGTTATGAACAAATACATAAAAATTTATAACATCATTAAATAAAATGGCCATTAAAATTGGTAATAACTATAAAAGCGCTTCAGATAAGTTTAAATACTGTACAGTAATCGAAACTTAATATGTTTTGTAATGATCTTTTATATTGTTATTTTGTTACTAACTCGTAAAGCGATTTTAATTTATGTTTATTTCTTTAAAATCACGTCAGTATTAGAAATATAAATGCGTTATAAACTTTTATGTTTATTTAATAAATTAATTATCTGTTTAAAACTCTTAAACGTTTGCAGAGTTTATCTACACTCTATTTCTATAATCATTTAAAAGATAAACCTGTAAACCAATTTGTGTGATTAAGAGAAAATAGATATGGATGTATAGGAATTGAGATAATTTTTACCGGATATATCGGGACGGGTTGTCTTAAATAGTTATCGGGACAGGATAGGGGTACAGCTTTAACCAAAAAATTTCAAATTTTTATAAATAAAATATTGTGTAAAAATCTATAATTTGAGTCTTATTTATATCAACCGAATGTTATTTTAAATGACGCAAAGAAATTTATTTATTTTCTTTACGTACAAAACTGAAAAAAATAAAATTTAAGAGAATTATCGATCTTCTTAAAATATTTTCGGGACTCTTGTAGACATGACTAATAATTTCCTTACACAAGACTGGACTATCATTTTTGATTTTTCCACCTTTTGGTGTAACGTTTAAATGTATATAGATTTAAATAAATGTTTAATATTAAAAAAAATATTTATTTGTAATTTTTTTATTTAGTTTCGAATCCAAGTGAAAACAAAACAAAATTCGGAGATATAAACGATACCGGCAAAAGTTCTCAAAGTAAGTTTGACTTCAAATTCAAAAAAAAAATAATTAAATTAAAGCCTCAAATTTATACTCTACTTTTATATTTATGTTTTCATTATTCAAAATATCTAGATTATTGAGCAAATTAGCTAGATATTGCATAATGAAATTATGAGTTAAAAACTTATGACGATATTGACTATCTTATGAAAAATTTTAATATGGAATGAAATAACAAATAAAACACCTAAAAATGAACATAAAAGTGCAATCTAATGTCCTACTCATTCATTACACGTATATATATATATATTATCGCACGGAAAAATAGGTCACAACTTTTAGCCTTTAAAAAGTGTATTTATGTCTACATCGCGTAAATATATCTTATTGTTTGTTCTCCGTTTAAAGATTTATATAGGTATATTCTAAATTGACACACAATGCGCATGGTGTAGATTATTCTATATTATATTATAAATCATGAAAAATCGGTACATAAAAATGATGTTTTTCATATGCTTGAATCAAATATTTAATTATTTAATCTGACAAATTTTCCTTCGTTTTTAAAATCTCAAAGCATTAAATAATTAACTTTTAAAAATATATTTTTTGAGCAAATATATTAGGCTTATAAACATAAACTTATTTGGTGACGAATACATTAAAACAAATCGTCAATCACACGATAATAGCGAGTTATTTATTATCTGTAAGACGTTATAAGTAGTAATTCGTGAAGAAATAGTTGTTTTTATTTTATTGACGTGTTTTCATATCTCTAGACTTTTGAGTGCTACGATTCAAAATCATAATATAATTTTATACGCTTACGTAATCAATAATAGTATAGTAAATAATGTTTGGTAGCTCTATAAGCATAAGAGTAATTAATTTTTAATGATATGTATAGATAATTAATAATTTTCAAACAATAGATTACTAAGGACTCATATGCGCGTAATTAATGCCAATCAATTTTTTGCGTACATACTCGCACAACAAATATTAATTTCCTTTTCATTTATTTTTTTGGTTTAGCTCCAGAAATACGGACTCAAAGTTTTGAATCGAATTCCTTATACGATGTAGTAGATAACAAAAGACATCAACTTAGTAGAGAATTATCAAACGAAAGCGAATTGATATTGGATTCGTTACCCCAAAGCGTGGATACACTCGAGGTTTGCGATAAAGCGGCTGTCAGGTATATATTATTATTTTTATCCACTCTCAATACATTATTTATACGTTCTGTTCCTTCTAATTAATCTATACTCTAGTTGTAGTTATTAATAATTACTTAATAATAATATGTTGATATTTTGTATCTTTCATTGCAAATTAAAGCATTTATCTTTAAGCAAATAGATAGAGAAAGATTATAGCTTTTGTTGTTGCTGCTAAAATTATTTTAAACAAGTTATTTCTAGGCAATTCGGGTTTGGGTATACTTGTTAAAATATTTTTCGGTTTTTATCAGTTTGAAAAGTTATGAAAATAGCGCAAAATATAAATTAAAATGATTGTATAACAATAAGTGTCTACTTGTTATTATAATTATAGATGCATAAGTTTAAAGCATCAACAACTCTCAGGTTTATTCATGAAATTTGGTAAACTATTAAAAAATAATTAGAAATAAATAGATAGATAGAGATTTCTAATTATATTTCATTTAAATAATGATCCTCAAAATTTAAAAAAATATAAATGTGATGCATTTATAAAAATTGGGAAATTCCTTTTTTCAATTAAATCTAAAATATCGTCTAAAAATTCATAT
This sequence comes from Phthiracarus laevigatus, assembly GCA_034700185.1. Taxonomy (NCBI): domain Eukaryota; kingdom Metazoa; phylum Arthropoda; class Arachnida; order Sarcoptiformes; family Phthiracaridae; genus Phthiracarus; species Phthiracarus laevigatus. The sequence goes on along the minus strand of JAQIXJ010003666.1, from coordinate 885 downwards.
GTTTAAGTTATGGTGCTTTTTGAAGGGATTGCGGGTTTTCATCTATTAAATTGTGAGAGTTTTCTGTCTGTAAACTGATTTGGATAATTAGTGATGTCTTAAAAATTTCGAACCACCAGAAGTTGACTAAAAAAGACTTATTCATATTTCATAAATGCCATTTTTAGCAACAATGAACAAATATTAGTATAATAAGATTACTTTATTGAGCTCAGTTTGCTTATAAGAGAAAGAAGGCTATAATCGGGTTTTGAAGTTGAGCAAATACTTGTCCGGTTTTGGTTCCAAAAATTTTAAATCCGATGATTTAATTGGACATTAAAATTGAAACTTTCTTATTGCTATTTTATCAAAGATTTAACTTTAAATGCATCTTCTGCAAAGCATATAATAGATTTACATTTTATTACTAAAACTGAGATTTCACGTTATATAAATGATATGAATTTTTATTTGGATTGAAAATAAAAATTTAGTTTATGAATAAGATAATTAATGACTTTAAAAACTCAAAAAAAATGCATTTCAAAATTTAATATTGTCGTTCTTTAATGCCGTTAGTTGGGCCTTATACCCTTGTGCTTCAGGTTTTAAGAATAATTTCTATATCTTATGGTTGATAACATCGACATAAAAAAATTGTTTATTGTATAAATTTAGATCAATAATTTTTGAAAACTTATCATTAAACATGTTTTAATTAGAGAAGTTTAGCTTTTTGTTTAAAAAGCAAAGGCGAATAAAATTTTCAATTACACTTTAAAAGCATAAGTGAAAGTAATCAAAAGTTAATTAAAAATTTTGTTCGTAATCAAAATACAATTTAAATTAAAGTAAAAATCAAAGCGAGAGCGAAAGTAAGCAAAATTATAATAAACAAGTATT
>JAQIXJ010003665.1:0-12261 GCA_034700185.1 Phthiracarus laevigatus | reverse complement strand
TTGATTGTTGAATACTCGCAACAGTGATTGATTGATAGCTATTATCAACTTAGACTTTCCTACACCTGCACCACCAATTATTACATTTAATAGTTGATCGTTTGATGTTTTGCAAAGGTACAATAAATCCATACAGTAAAGCCGTTGCTTCAAGTTAAGCGATCGCATAAGTTCGTTATAATTATCATCTGTTATGCATTTAGGTGTTAGAAATCGTTCAATTGTTGTTTTTTGCAAAGGATTACTAATGTCTTCACTAAGAGTGTAAGTCGCGCTATTTTCAATGTTGTTAACAGTAAACTCATTTTCGTTTTCTTGCAAATCGTCTTTTTCAACAGAAATTTCCATTTCTTTAAAATCATCCTCAAAATTTTTTAAATCGTATTTTGAATAACTATACTTAGCAGAGTTTGTTTTAATAGTTTCGATGTTATTGAAGAATTTTTTCTTGATATCGACATTTATCAAATCATTATTTTCATCAATCCATGGCAAATACAACATGCACTGCTCTCTATAATAGTTTTGTTCATCAGCTTTTATTTTGTATCGCCTATATCTAATAATTTTCGGTTTTCGCCGTTTCTCTAAATAACCGCGATTGTTTTTAATTGCACATCTTTCTCCTGAATCGTTTACGTTTTCTTCAATGTCGTCATTGATATTGTTTGATGATAATTCATTAGGTGTTCTATTTTTATGTCTGTTAAACTCTGCTAAAAAGTCAGCTAAGCATATATTTGTTAGGTTTTCCGGCCTATGTGTATAATATTCAATGGAGTTTGTTTGATATATATCCTTTGAGTTTTCATCGAGACTTTTTAGCTGACATTCAGACTTTACCAATGTGTACCGTTCTTGTTGTTCTCCGGTATTTATAAAAACATGTGCGCGGCTGCAACGAGACATATCCATAGACAGAAGTTGATATACTGCTTCTTGTGCGCTTACTTCAGTTGCGTTTAAATACCTATCACCTACTATTTTCAAAAAAGATAATTCAAAGCAAAAATATTGTCAATAATTCTTCAAACCAAAAAGTATTTTCAATGCATCTAAACTATTAGAATAAAGTTAACTAAAACAACCATTTACAGTTTATTTTAATTTGATTATATTAAAACAAAACATGGATATAATTTTGTCAGACCATCTGACAGTCCATCCGTTTATATCTAATGATTTTTGGTTTTGCTGTTTATCTTAATGACCTCGATTAATTTTCATTGAATAAACTTCTCTTGATTCATTAATTCATTACTTTTTGTTTTATGATAACTCTTTATGTGTTCTACTTTTATGTCTATTGAACTCTGCTAAAAAGTCGGTTATTTAGTTTTTCAAGTTTTCCGGCCAGTGTATATAAAATTCATTATTATTTGTTTTTCATCTATGCTTTATAGCTGACATTCTGACTTGAATAAAATGTTCATTAATTGATGTTCTACGGATTTTATAAGAGCATATGCGCAGCAGCAACGAGATATATTCTTAATTAGAAGCTCATATAACACATCTTGAGCGCGTTTATCCATTGTTTAAATAACTGTCACCTACTATATTCAAACGATCGCAAACAATATAATTTCCTGCTTTTGTTTCTTCAAATGACTCTTTTAGTATCTTTTACATACCTATTTCAGCTTTATTAAAATAAACTAAAATGTAATGCACTCAGTTGTAAGGTTCTAACAAGAACTGTATGTCCATGTCCGCTAGATGTATTTTGAGGATTCTGCTATAATATTTTGTGTCAGCTAAACTTTTTAACTAACATAAAAAATTGAAGTCCCTTAATCGGATTAAGAAATATTGTAAGATCCTTTAGTTAACATAAGATTCTGCACACCAATCGACAGACAAACGGATGGATTTATCTGAATCCATATATTGGAAGTCTGCAGTCAGATAAAAAATTGTTTGGAAACATCTTTCTAATCTGCTTACCCATTAATAATGAAAGGATTAGATAAAACACAAGTAAACCATATATTTAAAATTTATTTACAGTTCATTTTTATAAAAGGCATTATAAATAAGGATTAACTAATTATTTTGTAGTTTCAATTTTTACTTGTTGAATTTCGTTTATAATTTTATATTTTATTTTGTTTGTGATTTTTATCATAGGTACATTTGTTTTTAGCACACTTTGTAAAAGTAAGCTATTAGACTTGAGATTTCGCTCGTTCTGTAAACTTTTTTTTGAAAGATAGGAGGAATTATATGCGGAATAAAACGCATTCTTACAGATGAAAGTTTAATACTTAATTTCCTAGTTCATGCATAAATTAGCTTTATTATGAAAAAAACATGAATTACTTTGTTTAAAATGACTAAAAATTTTGCTAAAATGGTCAAAACTGACAAAATTTTTAATACTGGGGTGATTGAGAGTAAAGTTTGATTTAACGCGTCTTATTTATTGAAATCAAACACGTTATGAAATGTCGTGTTTTAATGTCTATAATATGCAAATATCTATATTTAAATTAACTAATGCATTTATCTATTCACTTAAAAAACATTGAAATCATGTTCAGCGCATTAATAATGTATAAAATTGATTTTGATATTTTTTCCAAAAAAATAACGACAAATTACTTTAATGCCATAGATATAATAAAATTTTTTAATAGTAATAAAATTTTAAAAAATTTTAAAACTTAATTATTTTGGTTTGTTTATTAAAATAGTTTTTTCATATCTGACGTTCTAGATATAAAATATGGTTTTGACCATGTCCGTATGTCCGTCCGTCCGCACTTTAAAGTTTATAAAGGGATTTAGAAAAGTTTCTTGTCCAATTGAAAAGATTTTTAACGAAATCATAATCTATTAAAGAGAATTTAATCGATTTTTTCTATTTAAGTTGTATTAAAAATATATTTTATTCTTATTTTAGGATCTAATCGATATCTAATTTTAATAAAGGGATTTCAATGTTAATTTAGGCAAAAAATTTGAAAAAATTGAAAAAAATAGTCTAATTTTGTTATAAATAGGAAAAAATGGATAAAAATTGTAAAAATAAAGCAAAAGTTATCAAAATTAGGCTATTATTGTGAAGTAAATCAACCGTTTTAATATGAAAACAGTCTTTAAAAAGTCAAAAATTGTCAAAATTGGTTAACATCAGAAAGAGATATTTCGCGTTTATAGTAACAAATTAGACGAAAATGATAAAAATCGGTTAAAAAAAGTCAAAAATCAGAACGGTAGATTCTTATAGTAGTTGTTCTGACCAATAATCAATCATTTGACTTTTTAAATCTGGTCTCTCATTAAGAATTAGTTTATAATAAACAGATTAAAAAAACATTATTAGATAGTTTGTTTATAAAAAAATGTTTTTGACAGTGCTGTGATAAAACTATGGAACCATTGCTAGACGCTTGAACTTGCACTAATAACTAATCACTCATTTCTGAAAATTCCACAGCCTTAAAGTTTATTACTTAACTTGCGTTAAACGTGTTACATCTCTTGCACAACGCTCTTATTAAATCTAACTTCTATTGAAGACTTCCTTATGTTCATATATTAGTATTTGATTACCAATAGTTAATATAACTTCTATTTGTTTTAATTTAAAATTCTTTTATAAAACTGTAAGATAATAATAATGAATGTTTCATTTAACAAAAGCTTATTTTTGTTTGAGCATAACAATTCTTTTGCAACTTATCTTTGGTTTACAATTTAATACAAAAGTAATAATATGTTAATGTTTAACTTAGTTTTTAATTTTAAATGAAACTTTTTTATAACTTTTCTGAGCAAAAAAAAATAATTACTTTCGTTTTTGCATAACAAATTATTTAATTTTTTTATCGAAAAGAGGCTGTTATACTATCTTAAACTCTTAATTAGCTTTTGCCTTAAAGAGTTTAATAAGATTTGTTTTCTCAACAAAAATTATGTAAGTTAACAAGAAAACAACCTATATTATTTTGTTTTATTAAAAATGAAATCTCTTTTCAATTATCAATTTTAAGCAAAATTAACTAAAATATTTTTTTTTTGGATAATTTAATAATTAATTTTAATTTTCTTTTCAAAATCGATTTTCATAAAATTATATTAATTAAACTGAATTTAGATTTAATTTTTTGACTCAATTTAATTTTTATCTTAAACTTTTGAAAATTTATTTAAGTGCAATTGGGGTTTTAATTTGCTATTTAGTTTTATTAAATTTGAATGCTGTGTTTTTATGGATAATTGAACAACTTTTCATGAAATAAATTTTATAAAAATTTGATCACTAATTTTAAATAAAAAAATGATAAAACTGTTTCGTTAAGAAACTAAAAAGGATAAGATATGCAATGAAAATTTATGAAAATTAATTTTAAACAAACTATAACAGTAATTTAAATCTTAACATTTAATGCTAGTCCAAATGTGACAACTTAAATTAATGGATTGAATACAAACATGAAATCTAAAGTAAATGTTAATAATTTAATCGATAAGTTTAAGAACTTCCAATTAGTAACAAAATTAAAATAAAACATAAATGTATTATGGAATTTATTAACTGCATATTAACTAACTGAAATCAAGCGCCAAAAAGACGACTAACTTTTTGCAATCGCTTTAAACAACTTAGCAACAGGAAGCTGTACCCAGCAGAATATTGCTTTATTTATGAGTCGTCAAATTAATCGATATAAGCTCAGTCCACCAAACAAAGTTTGTACAGAACTAATGCTGAAGTAGACGAATACAATAAATCGGCGTTAAATCGAAACAAAAATCAGGAATTTATAAGCATTGCTGAAGATACGTGTAAAAATCCACTAGTCCCCGGGTTAAGTCTTAGGGGACGTTAGCGGAGAAGTAAAAATCACGCATTGAAAACAGTTTCTGAGTTTCCGAGTTCAAAAACGTATGGATTACATTCAAGATTTTTACTGAAAGAAGATGCACTGTAAATGACAACGAACAACATTGATATTGAAGACGGACTCGTTAATGGTGAGATAGGTGTATTACGTAAAATCGACACTTTCTTCGGAAAACCAATGAAACTATGGAATGAGTTTTTTGGCGTTCAAGTTTGACAAAATACTGGTCAACAACATGCCTATTCGATAAAACGAAATGGAGAACCTCAAAGATGGACACCAATTGAAATGTTTTCACATCAAATCGCTCCATGGCGTAATCTGAATGTAAGAGTACGTCGCAGCATACAGTTTCCAATGGTTGCTGATTAAGCAATTACTAATGCAAAAAGTCAATGTCAAAGATATGATAATGTAGTTTTTAGTCTAATTTCAAGAATGCTTCGATCGGACGTCGCCTTAAGTCGTGCTCGTAAGTCCAATGGATTATTCATCAATGGTTTATTTATTCAGCCGAAATAAACACCAACTGTTAGATTTTCGAGAGTTTACGAACAACTGCAGCACTAAACTTCAAATTTCGATTCCTATCCGAAAGTGTAGTAAATAGTAAAAAATTTACTTATCAAAACGTCAAATCCCTTGTAAAACATCATCTTGATATCTTAAAGGACACCAACGATATGGCCGCTGATTATTTTTTATTAGTAGAAACATGGACAAATCGTGATTTCTTGTTGAGCTAAAAGCTATAAACAAAAATTCAAATTTATATTAAACTTAACTAAATTCATTTCGAAAATCTAAATCAAAATGCAATTTTTTAGAGCTTTTCTAAAAAGTATTTTTGAAATTTAATTTTTTAACGAAATGATAGTTTTGTAAAAACCTTTGCATTTTCTTTAACCATTATTATAAGAATATGTTTATAAAATATAAAAGACAACTTATTAAAATATTCTTTACAGTTCCTATTTGTCATATTTGGTTCTCTAAATGCTCCTTAATTTTAAATTTTTCAAGTCTCTCACATAAACTTTTGTAGTTTATTTTGCTGATTTAACTTACAATTAAGTAATTGTTTTAATTCATGTTTATATCTAGTATAATATTGCATGTTATTTGTTATTCTATAGCTTTCGACTTTTTTAAATTTTTTAAAAATTTATTTCAATAATTAAAATTAGAAAATATTAAAATTTTGCATTATTTTTTAAAATATTCAATTTAGTTAAAATACTTATTTGTCTTAAATTAGTTAAGAAATACTTCTACATATTTTTACATATAAATAATAATTGATATTTTTTAGAAACCTATTGAAATATAGTTTTCTGTAATCAATTTAAAAACAGGCTCTAAACCGTTATTATATCTGAATTTGCAAAGTTAATTTTAGTTATTAAATGTTCGCACCCTAGCTCGCTCAGCTAGTTCGTAAACCATTACGATAATTCTTTTTATTTAATATACCAGCTCCATTAGCGGTAAATGCCACTTAAGTTTTGTATTTTATTTTGTTGTTTTAACATCAATTTTGACTCTTATAACATGCGATTTTAACCATTTAATTAAAATACAAGAGTCTAAAATCAGTATTATACATACAAAATGTGGCAGATGCCACAAAATTTTTAACTTAAATTTTTGACAAGGTTTGCTTATTTTAACCCGATTTTTGTTTATTTTGAGACAAATGTTTTTTTGATAGCTCAAAGCGGCAAATGCCACTCAAATAATCTTTCTAATTTTGGTCAGTATTGCCTAATTTTGCCCATTTTTTCAGTATTTTCGCATTTTTGTTATTTTGAGATTATAATCTCTTTATTAACATAATAAAATGATTAAATGTTTTAACTAACATAAAAAATTGGAAAAATCATTTTGTTAGAGTAAAGATTAAAGTTCCTTAATTAACAAAAGAGTGTGCATATCTGAAATTCAGACGAATATAGAGACGGATGGACATACCCAAATACATGTATCTGATGTTTGCAGTCAGATAAAAAACGAGAAAGTAAACTACAAATAAAGTATACTTATTTGTTACTTGGCTTTTTTAAATTTTATTATTTTTTGGTGAAAAATAAGAATAATATAAGACAAAAATTTATGCATTTTATAATAAAATATTAATAATAAAAACTTAGTTTGTTGTTTACTTCAACAATATATTGAGTTTTTTAAAAATTGTAGGTTCATTAAAAATAAAATAATTAGACACTCATATTATAAAATAACATAATGAACTTTTTAAAAATAACAATTTTATGCATTTTATAACAAATATGCATACTTTATAATTAAATAATTATCAAAATATTTCATTATTGTCTACTTAAATATCATTGTTAATAACTCCATTTTATTAGGTTTACAAATTTTAAACTTAGATTATATGTTTTTATCTAAATTTGCCTTGTGACTTTAGCTTATTTGATTACATTAGATTAAGTTCAAAATTTGAAGAGATAATAAAATTGAATTAGAAACTCAGAAAAATGACAAAGTAATTGAGACTTCAAAACACTCCTATATCTTGCTTTATATTAAAACAAAACATTTTAGGAGTTTTCAGAATAGATAATTAAATACTTAAATATTAATCGTAATGAAACATAAAAATTTAAGAAAGATTGTCAAGGACAGTGTTAAACTATCAAAAAGTACGACAAACTTTATGTGAGTAAAGTATAAAGTTAATTGTATTCTTCAAAAAAATCAGTTTCTGTCAAAGGTTAAATTATTTACTAATAAATTCTATTTGGCTAGAAAAAAATCGATCAAGGAAAACTATCTCCTTGAAGTAAAATGCAAGCTGATATTTTTTTAATCCTTTCAATATTCATTATAAATTAAGTTGTTCGTAAAGTATATAGTAATTTATACATATTAGAGTAAGGCTTATAAAAATAAATTGTGGGAGAAGGTTAATGAAATCAACTTTATTTAAATTTTAATTAATTTAAATTACTTTTAAATTCCACTTTTATTTTATTGAAATATTTTAAATTGAAATAATCCAAAAGTAATAAATGAATCCTTAAGTTCAAACAATTAACCTTATTATTTAGAATAAATTAGAATTAAACGAGCAATTAAATTTATGCTTTTTAAAAATAGAAACAAACTATATAACAGGAATCGCTTTAATATTTATTGTAAATCGTTTGACATAATCTAGAATTTTTTTAAAAGATTATTTTCGTTCTTATAACAAAAATTCAATGTTAATACAAAAGCCTAAAACTAACTTATCAAACAAATTAACAAATTTTTTATCAAAATAAGCTATAAAAAACAAAATATTTTAAGGATTAGTAGAAATATAATACACAAAAAGTTGGTATAATTTTCCAACCAAACAACAAATTCAAATTTGGTTTCGTAAATTCAATGAGTTTAACGAACTTGTAACTAATAAAACAAACGTTTGCATTGAAAAAGGTATTTACAGCTCAATCCATTAGTTAGTTTCAGAAATCAATAAGACTGCATATTATAATAATAAAACTACAACACCCTCGGTAAAAGTACCACAAATGCATGTGGATCCCAAATCAAAACAAGTAATTAATAATAGCGGTCTCTAAAATGAATAACGAGCTTCAAAAATGCTATTGCCCGAAAAAACTTTGTCAGTTTCTAGGTTTTAAGTATTTTCCAACCCTATTCCGCCGTGTTTCTTTTCTGGGTGTTAAATTATACAGGAAAAATCATAGAAGCAAAATTTATTAACAAAAAAAATGGTATAAAAACTTACAGTCGAAGCTGAAACTTACGAAATTTTTGGAGGTCTTGACACTATCGATGAGCTTAATCTTAAAAAACCTTAAAAAGCACTATTCTTTTAAATGTATGTTAAAATCTGTGTTCTCAGAAAAACAATGTAATTTTGAAAAATGGAAAATTCAGAAGAAAAATATTTCTATATTTCAAAAGAAAAGTTTTTAGTTAATGAATAGTATTTATGATACAAAATTTTTTTGCCTTTTATTTAAACTTCTGATAAAAATGTCAGGGTAAATTTGAGAGCTCTTTCAGTACGTAAACGATTTATTTCGGACTGAACCTCAAACAAAGCCTCGGTTTTCTTAGGTTGAAAAAAGTTACCATCTAAAAATAAACCCTTTGCAGTTCTAGAACGGCTTAATGCTACAAAAACATGTTAAAGGAAAAGATTTTTGTCAGCTCATGAAATGTGGACAACTACATCGTCGTAACTTTGTCCTTGTGCTTCATTAATTGACAACGCTTCAAAATAAACTACCGGAATTATAGTTCGCCTTACGTGAACATTCTGTCAAAACTTAGGGTTCTTCATTGAAATGTCTCTTGTCTTTTTTTCGATTGGTGCCAATGTTGATTCATAACCACTATGTTTTATCATATATTGATATTTCTGCCTTGTTTTAATGCCGATATTTTTATCACTGAATTCGATCCATAATTTATATGGTATGTTGTCATGCACTTCTATCTTTTTCATTACACCACTTGCACCGTTGACAAGCCCATCTTCTTCTTTTATAGTAACTGTAATCATATAGTTGGCATTTTCTTTAAGCAATAAATTGGTTTTAGTACGTTTTTTCAATTCGATTACTTTTAATGATTTGAGCTTTACTTCTGTAGTTACATTGCCTTCTGCTATATCTTCTGCTTTCAATCGTATCCTAAATTAATATTTCTGTTAAGGCCTGTCAAGTTCAATAAGTCGACATCTGAGTTTGTTCTAAACAAGTTAATTGCATTAAGTGGCTGTTTATTCATTTCTTCATTACATTTAAAATGTGTACAAAAAGTAAATGTTAAAAATAAGTTAAAATATTTATAGCAAATTCAATAAAAACCTTAGTTTTATTAGTGTGTGTGTTTTCAAAGAATTTTTTCAGTAAATTACTTCAACATAAAAAAAAGTTACAAAGGTTTTAAGACACATCGGCTCTGTTTTTATCATGTTTTTCCACTGAAGTGTTAAAATAAAAAATATTGGAATCAACTAATGAATTTCTTATAAAAAACATAAAAATTGCTATAACAATAATGAACATTATTAATTCACTCTCTTTGATATAAGTATATTATAAAGTAAAACAAGAAATACATAAAATTTAAATATGTAAATAAATATAAAAAATGAAATACATGCAGTTAATATATTATTCTTTCGATAGTTTTTAACACAATGCCCATAGATAACGAAAAGTTTCTGTGGTTTTCATTCATCAAGCGGTAGAAACAAGTAAATAGAATTGTGTTACATATGCTTAATCTTAGGCTTTCATAAATGATTTCTAATCGAATAAGCTTTTATAATCACTTTTACATTCGAATTAAGATGAATAGTCATTTCCTGGATTGGTCGAAAATTAATTAACATATAAACTTCAACTTTATTTTCGTAATAAAAAATCATAACATCATATTTATGACATACATCGTTGGTATTATTTTAACAGGAATAAACTTTATTGTAATGTCTTTTTCTTTTAGAACTCATTTTCTATCACTTTGACGAAAACTAAACAAATGAAACTGTATAAAATAAATCGAATTGTGAGATAAATTAATATATTTTTTTATTCTCTCGTCATATGGTTTTTTCGATCTATTTGCGGTTTTTTTAGCTTCTATCGAGTCTGTTGAATTATTATGTTAAGCTTGACTACCTTAAAAATGAAATAATTGTTAATAATCTATTAAAAAAGTTGATGTCCACGCTCTGAAGTCTGAATCACTACTTTGCCAGATTTTAGTAAACATTCTCTCAATTACTTTTGCAACAATATAATTAAGAATATATTAAAATCTACTTCAAAAAATTTTCAACTATTTTAATTTTGATTAATAACATTAAAAAACTTTAATGAAATTCTTGTCAAATTGTATATAATTTAAAAATTAGAATAAAGTTGATAAAATTTTTGAATTCAAAAAAATAAAAAAATTTAAAAAAATGAAAATAATGAAAAACAAGATCGATAAGATCATAATTTGTGACTTTATCAAGTTAATTTCAGTTAGTATATGGTCGATCTGTCTCTCCGTTTGCTCGCTCCCATTAGTTTAAATTATTTTTTTATAAAATTTACTTTTTACATAAAACAAGCCAATAATCAATTCTATTTTTAAAAATGTAGTCTTTATAATTGCAATGAAAACGGAATATCCCGTTCGGTTTTTGGGAATTATTATGGGATTGTTATCATTTAAGTCCTAACTGCTACTTTAAAAACGGATTATCCCGTTCTGTTTTTGTGAATTATTATTCGATTATCATTTTATTTCAAAAAACTACTTTAAATTCAGAATAACCAGTACTTATTTTTGTTATTTTGGTGCAATTGTAACTATTAAAAAGAATGAACATTAGTTATGAGCTCACTTTGGCTTTATGTCTATTGTTGGTTTACATTATTGATTTCAATTTTTAAACAAACAAAACTTTTAATTATTATTGTTTCGATAAAATTTTTATGTGCTTTAAAACATTGTTATAAATAGTACTTCAGTGAGTGTTAAGGATATTTTTATTCATTTGTAGTTTAGCTGCCGAGGAGGTAACATCAAAATTGAGCTCATAGACATAATTTGGAGCGTGTCATAACTTGTTTTAGTTTAATTAGTAATATGCGTGACGCAAAATTTTACTCATATTTTCCCCGACATTAACAAATTAATACCCTATTTTTTGAAAGTTTTGACCAAATTAGCCCCTATTTTTAGTCATTTTTGACCCATTTTAAGCCGTTTTTTGCCCTTATTAAAGCCAAATTAGACACATTTTTAGTCATTTTTACACCAAATTAAGCTCTATTTTGCCTCAATATCAGCCAATATTGCCCCATTTTTAGTTATTTTTGACACAATTAAAACCCTGTTTTGCCCTTATTTAAGCCATTTCGACACTATTTTGACTCATTTTTGACACAATTATGGTAATTATTGGGTGATTTTTGTGAGCTAAAAAAGTCTACGAACAGAGTTAAACGAATCGCAAATCCAATAGCTGACTTTGTCAAAGTGAGCTAAAAAGGAATATCCCCGTTCAGATGTTAACTAATTTTGTCTATTTTAACATATTGAAGAGTGGTTTAACATAAAAACGGAAGGTCCCGTTCCAGATTTTAACCTTTTTTGGTAACTTTTGCATTATTTTTCCATTTCCTATCTATTTTTTGCCAGTTTTTAACATTTTTCACAATTTTTGACCAATTTTTTGGCTTTTTTTGACAATTTTTATGCCAATTTTTATGCCAATATTTTTGCCTATTTTTTGGCCATATTAACTTGGAAATCATTTTATTAGAATAAGTCATCGTTTAAAATCTCTTAAATAGAATAAGAAATTGGTGAAATCCCTTTAATAAAGTAAAGTTAAAATAACTTTATTAGAATAAGACAG
>JAQIXJ010003664.1:0-12262 GCA_034700185.1 Phthiracarus laevigatus | reverse complement strand
GACCTTGACCTTGACCTTGACCTTGACCTTGACCTTGACCTTGACCTTAACATTAACATTAACATTAACATTAACATTAACATTAACACATGCGCATCAGTGCCTTCAAAGGGTATATAAGAGCTCAACAGAGCTCAGTTGGATTCAGTGGCATTTATTGCCTGTGCTATGGTGCGAATTCGTTCTGCAACTTCTAATGTGGATATGGTTCGAACACAGAAACAAGTAGAAGCACTTGTGGAGAAGAGAGGTGGACGTCTTTACATGTCGCAGCTTGGACGTTGGATTATCTTACCCTCAGAAGACGGTGGGGCTAGCGATGTCGGAGCAAACAGTGGTGGATCAATCATTAACTCAACGAACAGTGATGGTACTAACAACGGAGAAAACAGCAGGGCAAACGATAGTGGAGCAAACGATGACTTAGCAATTGGTGACAAATCAAACGAAGTCGGAGCAATCGGTGGCGAAACAAACGACAGTGGAGCAATCAGTGGCGATACAAACGACTGTGGAGCAATCGGTGGCGAAACAAACGACGGTGGAACAAAAGGTGACAGTGTAGTTGCGAAATTTTGTGGGCTGAACGAAATTGATGAAAAGGAATTGTTCAGTGACTCCGATGATGACATGTGTTCATTGGAAGGCGAGGACATCGATATAATGGACAGTTCTATACCTGGAAAGTCCGAACCACTTTATTCTCCAGCTTATCAACGAACTTCAAAACCGGTATGAAAAACATTTTATTATTCATTTATCTTTTAATCGATTTTCATTTTTAGTCTAAAGTATTCCCAAAAATTCTGAACATCACCAACCGTATAATAGATCTTTTTGGTATAGACATTATACTAATCCCGGAATTTCATAAAGCTTTTGACCAGCCTCCATTCAATATTAAATTAAATAAGTGCTTAATAAATATTGTTTTTACACTTGTTAACGCTATACACAAACATAAACATACTAATTGTTTGTCTTTAACTCTAAATTTAGATTTTACCAAAAAATTTATTATCATTAAATGTGATCAATGTAAGTTGATTGATTTTACAAAAATATAAATATTTTGATTAAATTTTATGGTGGTGGTCGATAAAATTGTATTTTTGACAATTATTAATAAAGCATTTGACTAAATCCACACTCATTGTATTTTCATTTTTTTGTAATTCTACATTTTTGGAGTTTGATGTTTGTTTTTCCTTTGTCTTCTGTTATTAAACTTTCATTTTTATTGTATTTATTGTCTCTTAGTTTTTTCTTTGATTTGTTTCTTATTTTTATTTCATTTTTAAAAACAAATAAATAAACTATAGTTGCTTATTCATGTTATAAGAGTTTTTAAAATATCTTGTGCGTGAGTCAGCTGCTATAGTTTTTTTGATAATTGCAACTTACGTTTTGCATCACGTTGTGTATGGCTCTGCGCTTCTAATAGACTTGTATGACTCTTCGCCTAGACTTGTATGGCTCTGCGCCTCTCATGGTGTATGGCTCTGCGCATAACATGGTGTATGGCTCTGCGCCGCATGCGGCGCAGAGCCATACACCATGAGAGGCGCAGAGCCATACAAGTACTATCTACTAATTTTCTCATAAAGGCATAAAAATGCATAAAATTAAACTTGAGCTTTCTGCCATCATTAATATCATATAACGAGCTGCTTCAACTATTTCGATTTTTTACTAATTTTGAACGCTCCAAACTTTGAAAATTTGAAAGACGCGCGTCAAACGTCAAACTCTTGGCCCAAATTAAGAAAACTCGTGAGTAAAAATTTGTCCGAATAAGTTATTATTTTGACTTTCAGCTCAAAATACTCTTAATATATTCTTTAAAATATGCGAATATTATTTTTAACTAAAATCAGTTAAATATTCTTTTAAATCTTTTATACGCTTTAATGTCAAAATCCGGGCTTTAATTATAATATCTGATTTATTAGAACTGAAAAATTTGAAAATTTATTAAAGCAACTCTAAATTTACCTCATACCTTACATTTAAAGTATTTGGTGGTGAAAATACATTTATTTACACACATTTTATTAATAAATTAATAACTAATTTTTATAAGTTATTAATAAATGGGTTAAATAAAAAGGAGAAGAGATTTTACATTTCAAATTTTTCCACTGTAAAAATAATAAATTATAATAGCATTTATCATGATATAATATATTGTAAAAACTAGCATTTATTAATGAAGCTAAAAACGGTTCCAAACTAATGATTCGAGTTTATATAACATTATATGCTTCAGTTTAACCGTAAGTTAAAAGAAACTGTTGTTTTAAATTAAAACTTTAAAGTTTTACTGTTTACCACTAATCAATTCTCAAGTAAGAACAATTTTTTAACATTGTAAAAGTGACAACAAAATCAGTACATTTATCATAATATCTGATAAAACCTTTTATATATGCTTTTAACTTATGAAATAAATAAGTAGCAAATGCTATCATTTTGAAGCTTTTATTATAACATTATAAATGATTTTCAAAAGTTTACAGAAGTTTTAAAACTTGCCATTAAAACGAACAAATTGCAATAAACAGCAAAAAAAGTTTCGGTCAAGATTTGAATAAACATTGAATGGAATAATATTGACGACACTGAATGAATGGAATGTTGCATACATTGTTGTTAACCAATCCTAACAGCCAAATATAGTGAATAGAAAATAGTAAAATCTAGTTTTTAGTGTTTTAGCTGTAGTTTTGTTATAATTTGTCTGATCGATAAATTTTAAACTCTTTCTAAAAGTTGTGTTAATTTAAATAATGGTTTATAAATTATTAATACTAATTTATTTATTTCGTCTATATTTGGCAGAAACGGAAACAAACGAAACGGGA
Organism: Phthiracarus laevigatus; assembly: GCA_034700185.1. Lineage (NCBI taxonomy): Eukaryota > Metazoa > Arthropoda > Arachnida > Sarcoptiformes > Phthiracaridae > Phthiracarus > Phthiracarus laevigatus. Next base: position 9,398 of record JAQIXJ010003664.1, on the reverse strand, counting down.
ATATTGTCAGGTATTGATTGTGACTAATATGTTGTATAATAATATTAACAAAGTTTTCATGTGTTATGTTGTGCTGCAATGCCATTCAACTCTCTATGTGTACAATCCATATGCAATATACTATAGTATAATATGCATATGCACGTACTAAAGTAGTATTGATATTGAATTTATTGAATATTTGTTTGTTTTGTTTACATAAGATTTATGGAACAGTTTGACATCTGTAGAAAAGTCCCGTTCATGTCCTGGAGAGTGTGTTCACGCAATCACATCAATATTTTGCGATAATGTGCTCGAAGAAGTGACGTGTGGCTCAACATTCTTGAGATGTTGTGTTCCTCACGAGTTCTCTTATGGCACACCTGTTGAAACATCGCCGCCACTCACTGTTGACAGCGTTAGTGTCAACAATGACCAAATCACTACAACAACAACTACATCCACGTATATTACAACTACTATACCACCAAATCAGTCCATATTATCATTGCGTTTGGTGTGTGAGGGTATATGTATACCATTAACGGAATCAAAGAATTGTAATAATATCTTAATGAACAGCGAATGCATTAATACCAATCAAAAGTGTTGTCTCGACCAAAATGCTTCACATGTTGTCGATAATGTATCAGAAACTGATGGAAGTGATGGACTATCCATTTGGACAGTTCCGTCCATTGTCTCGTCGACCACCACATCCACGACCACAACCACCACAGCATCGCCCACATCATCCATATTGACAACTGAAACAGCGGTGTTAACCACTGATTTGCCAAATTGTTTGGGTACATGTGTGGCGCCATTATTTAGTTTATTATGTGATCAAATCGACGAAAAGGTTTACTGTCCTAATGGTGGCTATTGTTGTTATAATAAACAACAACCGGAAAACGAAAACCAGATTACGATTGGCGCGTGTTTCGGTAATTGTATACCAATCATATTAAGTGGTGTGTGTAACAGACCAAATCAATTAATTCTTAAGACAACTAACTGTACGTCTGGTTCTATCTGTTGCTCCGATCCTCCCGTTTCTGATACCGAAACGCATTTTGATGCGCCGATCGGTGATATTACGCCTCCAATTAAACTGTACGACGATTCACACGAATTACATGGAAGTAAATCAACGATTGTTAATTTAGGCGGTGGACAACCTCTACCGCAACCTCAATCACCACTACTGCCACCACCATTACCACCACATATGGCACATATACCAGTACCAGCTGTACAGCCACAGCCACCAGCAATACAATCACAATCTGCGCAACTTCTATGCACAGGACCATGTATTGCTCCCATGTTTAGGTTAGTTAACAGCCATTATTAAAGATTCGTTGTTTCTGTAAAGCTAACAAACTAATCAAATTTTTGCTATTAAACAATTGATGCTGTAATAATCAGGGCTTGAAAATCATTAGAAAAAATAGTAAAAAATCGTTTATTAATGAACACCTAAAAAACTTGTAAATCGTTTGAGAAATAGTTAGAAAATTTATTACAATACTGCACAATTTTTGATACTAATATTTTTAACTTTCTCAAAGAATAAAGAATAATCATTTTTAAGTGATGTTTATCTGAATCTTCAATGAATTGAATTTTGTTTATTATATTTTTCAAATATTGTATTTTAGATTTACGTGTTTTGGTGGTAACGCTATTTACCCAAAATTTCAATGCGCTAAATTGGGTCAGTTATGTTGCTCTCCTTTGAGTCACATTCAAGCTTTTGAAGCCAACATATTAGCAAACAATGGGATATGGAAACAAAAACCCAATTTGACAATTCATAATCTGGATAATATAACAACGCAAACAAGTTATGACGATTCGCCCATTAAACGTATGTTTCTTTATTATAAATTTATCTTAGTTTTCATTGTTTATTCAATTAATCTCATATTTTAATTGTCGATCATTTCCAATAATTTATACCATCATTTTATTGAATTAGATAACAGTGACTTTAATATTAGAAATTATATTAATACGACTATATATATCTTAATATGCATTATTCATAAATAACTGTTTATTAATATGAAAATTTTGACTGTATTCCACTCTAAATTCTTGAGAACTGGGATAACCATACGCCGGATATTTGTTAATAAAAAATGACAAATTTTGGTTGATATTTGGGAATAAAAGTACTATTTTTGTTTGTTACAAAAAACTAAAGTTTTTTTATTGAATTATGAATTTTTAGCATAAATTAGAAATTCTATTGGTGGGCGTCGTATAGAATTTTCAATATTCGAAACGGGATTCAAAACTTCATTTAAAAATGAAGTAAATTCTTCAAGCAAACCAAAATAAAATTTTATTTTCTATTTAAGATTAGAATGTTTGCGAAGTGCTAAATAAATTTCTCTTTATTGCAAATTTATAATTAAAAATTTTACAACAATTTAGAGTGAAATTAACTAAATCTACATTTTTGTTTTGAAAAACATGTGATAATTTTATAATTTAAGCCCAAATTTGTGAATTTGGGGACAAAATTAATGTTTTATAAAAATGGTTGTAAAGACGAATATTATCACTGATAACTCTATTTTGTTGAATATGTCGCTGAATATTTGAACTAAATAAAATGAATTATTTATTGAATCACAAACCTTTTAAATATGGTGCACCAACTTGTCATGAAATATTGAGATAAATTAATTATATTTTTGTGTAAAATTTTACCAGATTTTTTAAAAAAGTCACAGTCGAAAGTACTTCCATGTTAACGTTTTGTATACTATAGTAAATTCATACGATTTCGTGAATGATTGATCCTTTTTTTATTTAATAGCATTACCGAAAAAACCAAATCCGTATATGTGTGGTATAAAAGGTACTCAACGTAAGGAAACGCCAAGAGTTGTTGGAGGAAGTGATTCATACCCTGGAGAATGGTGTTGGCAGGTAATTGCGCTTATGCTCAATCCAAACCCATTAACTATTAACAATTTTTCGTAATTCAAAGGCAGCTCTAATTAATAGCCAAAACCAATATTTATGCGGCGGTGCATTAATTGGCGCGCAATGGGTTCTAACGGCAGCGCATTGTATAACCAAGTAATTCATTGTTAATTTCAATTGTCATAATCATTTAGACTATACTTATATTTATCATTTCTTATTATGTACTACTGTAATATGATTTCTTTTATCGCAAATAAATTTGTCTGTAGTTTTTGATTGTAACTTACCCAACAATTGGGCTTTTATTTTACAATTTTCCGCCACTTCTCTTGACTCTAACAATAATTTTTACATTAACTTAAATAAAATGCAACCAAATTCTATACATTTCTACCTATATATACATAAGTTTTTCAATATTATCGTAATATAATTAATGTTATCTACGGTAATATTATTTATTTTGCTCATTTGAATGTGTATATTGTTTATAACAGTTTAGTTCGAAATGGCGATGGAATATACGTACGCGTTGGCGATTACGATCTTACCAGTCAAATCGGTAGCAGAGGAGCGCAAACACAACGCGTTACTACCACTTACATACATCATAATCACAACGGACACACACTGGACAATGGTATCATAGCTATAATTTCTATCTGATTAGCTAAATATTCTAAACTTTTGTTATTGATTTTTTTATTCACACAAATGCTTTAAAGCATTTTCGTGATTTATATATTATTTAGCGAAAACTTAATGTAAATTTGTTTATTAATTAGATATAGCATTACTAAAATTACAATCACCAGTTGAACTTAATGAAGCTGTTTGCTTGGTTTGTCTTCCAGCGCGAGGGTCGGAGCGAAAACCTGGAAAAAGATGTACTGTTACCGGTTATGGCTATAAGGAAGAAAGTATGAACAACTAATTTTATTATTTAAATTATTCAAGTTAACTTTAATTTTGAAAAAGCTGGTCCAATAGCTCTAAAGGTTCGCGAGGCTACAGTACCGGTAGTGGACGACCAGGAATGTACTGTTAAAATAAATGCTGTCACCGAAAAGTTATTTATACTGCCAGCGAGTAGTTTTTGTTCCGGTAAGTCAATCATATTTAATTGTTTTAAAATAATTGTTTAATATAATTACTAAATTTGTTTAATTTAATTTAATTTTGTTGGTTTCAATTGAATCAACTAATAGGCGGAGATGAAGGCAATGACGCGTGTCAGGGCGATGGTGGCGGACCTTTAACGTGTGAAGTTGATGGATACTATGAACTCACTGGTTTAGTCTCATGGGGTAAATCATCGATTTATAAATCGATATTTCGTTATATTGATTAAATTACTTAATTAGGTTTTGGTTGTGGCAGACCTAATGTTCCCGGTGTTTATGTTAAAGTATCGTCGTTTGTTGGATGGATTAATCAAATTATAAGTGTTAATAATCAATAGAAATCTTAACAACTATTTATTTCAACCTTAGTTTGAAACAAAAGCTTTAGTTAATTTTAATTTACAAGTTATTACAGATTAAGGTTTATAAAGTCAAAATGGACTCGTAATACACTGTTTTTGCTTTAATCATAATTCATTAAATTTAATTTATTTAATTTTGCACAACCATTGCTCACACCATAAACAACTGACAATCATAATCAATCACAACTTTTGGCGATTTTTACCGTAAATAATTTATTTAATACCTTATTTATGTTTGAATGATATGAATGGCAATTAAAATTAACATAACAATGAACATTTAATTTTTACTTAATATTAAGTAATTTTACATTGAATTACACAAATTGTAATAATACTTTATATACACAAATGTATATACAATTAAATTGACTTAAGATTAATTAGTCTTAAGGTTACTATTGGTGTTAATGTTGTATTCATTATATCCGTTAAATTAAATTTCAAGCACAACAACATTAATGAGACAATTTAATAATATCACTTTTTTAATATCACTATGTAATGTTATTTAAGATCCATTGTTTAAACTTCGAGATTCTTGTGCACACTCCTGGTAACGACGGTTCTCCGCATCCAATACCTATTAAAATTGATCACTCATTTTAGTATAATTTAAGGCATTAGATTACGTTAATACCCCACGATATAATGCCAGCTAAAAACCATTTGCCGTCATCTCCCTGTACCTGAAGTGGACCACCACTATCTCCCTTTAAAATAAATGAAAGTTAATTAAATTATAGTTAGAGCGAGTGGAGTGCGAGATGAGTGACATGCCTGACAAGAATCACGTCCGCCTTCATCATAGCCGGCGCACATAAATATTTCGGGAATATATTCGTGTCTTCCAGCCGTTAGGAACATATTTTTGCATTTATCATTACTTACTATCGGTACTCTCACTTCTTGAAGCACAGATGGCAATACTCCGCCTTATAATTGACAAACTTCTATTACTAATAATAGTTAAGAAATGATGATATACCTTCACTAAGACGTCCCCAACCAGTGACAGTACCGTTTCTTCCTAATAACTCGATATGATCGGGCGGTAAACATATTGGCGCCACGTGTGGCTGAAATTCAATTGGATCATCTAATTGTACTAATGCTAAATCATTTTCATATGTGAAAAAGTTGTAATGAGGATGAACTACTTTCTTCTTCGCTCCTCTTTCGATATGAGCATACGGCTCTAAAACACTGGAAAAATCGTATTCACCCAAACGTATTCTTATTTGTGTTAATAATAAACTATGTTTGAAAATATATAAATCAAAATTTAATGAAATGACATTTGTTATAGCAATGGCATACTCGTCGACACAATGTCCTGCCGTAGCGATCCATTGATTATTTAAAATAGCGCCTCCACATCGATGAGTGCTTGAAAATCCGAAAAAAGATGTTCGTCTCACCGAAACCTTAATATTGAATACTTGATTATAAATATAAATTATAATTAACTGAACAATTACAATATAATATATATTCATTAATAATTTATATAATAAGAAAAATTAAGTCAAAATGAGTTATGACTCATAACTTATGAGAGCAAATAAAAATTATTGTTTGCCACATTCTTGTAAATCTTAAGTATTTAACAATTTTATTAGTTTTCAACTAAAGTTATCGCACCGTAAGAGAGCGTATTGTTAGAAGTAGTCAATAGGTAATTGTGATCGTAAGTCTGACGCCAATCATTGAAGTAATGTAACTCTTTTTCTGTTCATCAACGTATGTTTAATGTCTGGCGCTTACAATCACCTATCGATTAATGGGATGCAATCTCAAAACTTTTTAACAACTTGGCAGTTATTCTCCTGTTCACAACTAGAATGATGATATTAAACTAGAGTTTTACCGCTTCTTTTATACTACTTTTACCGTTTTAAAAGACTTTTAGACGCATTAGTCTTAACACATTGAATAACTAAAAAAGTGTTACTCAACGTGTTGAGACTGATTTGCCAACTTTTCGATAATGATTGGAAAATGTTTGTTTTACCGGTCATTTTAATTCATTATCCAGACTCTAGTCTGGTTTTAATTTTAAAATATACCGGGATAACAAATTAAGTCTATTTAATGGTGAAATTATTATAAATAAATAATTATGTAAATTAAATAAGGTTTAATTTGAATTTTACTTCGAATGTCAGAAGTAAAGCTATATTAAAATTATTTGGAATCAGTGTAAACCCATGATCAGTCGAAGTCTAAATTTTTATAAGTTTGAATTTATTTTTTAATTAAATAAGTTTTTTAGTCTGCCGATAAATTCTAAAGGAAACATTTAAATTCTGAACATTTGAGTTTAAAAAATCTCCAGGTTTAGGCTATTAGATTTTGATAACCATGACTGTGATATTCGCTCTATTTTTTTAAATCAGTGATGCAAATCTCACACATTATTGTGTTGTGCAAGAGATTGAAAAGTTGTTGCTAGTTTTGTAAAAATAACTTTTAAATTAATATTACTGTACAGTATATTCCAATTTCAATTTTTTTATTACAAATTACTCGATTCCAGTTTGTATTGCTATTATATACTCATTCTTAATATAAAATTTAATTTTGCTTCTCTTTTAAATGCATTTAAACGTGAAAATAAAGTAGTGATAAACAAAGTAAATAAAAATTTTGAGTCCACTTTCTCATAACTCGAAATTTGGTTATTAGCTTAAATATCAATAACCCGTACAGCAAAAAATTACAGGTAAGTATATCCTCTTTTAATGCATATTGCAAGCTCAAAAGAATATGCAAAGTTATTTTGATACTGATATTGAGAAGAATGTAATTTTTAAAATGTTGGCAAAATTTACTAAAACTGAAGTTAATAGAAGTTATTAAATATAGAAAAGCAGATTTGCCAAACAACAGGTTGATTTGTAAATCTAGTTAATGAAGTGGTAATTGGCATAAGTATAGTTGGGAATAGGGTTGAGTGTAGTGAGTGTGTGTATTACAGACCTGCCAGGGCCACGATCCAAATGCTGAGTTTTTACCACCGACTACTTTTGTTTGCGGAAGCAATTGTGGAATTCCACAATGAGCTAATTAAATAATATGGTATTTGCTTATTCATTGTACTATTTTATAAAACAACTTATTGTTGATTACCTCTGTTGGAAATGATGGGTTTCTTGGTGTAAATATCTGAAACAATGTTCGATGAATTGGGTATTTGCGTTGTAGTGATCTTAATAATAGCAGTGGAAGGCGTTGTTAGTGATGTTTGGGAATGTAATGGTTTACTGGTGGTCGTAGTGATTGTGGTTTTATTTATTGGTGTGACTGTTGTGCTGCGAGTGTTGTATATTTGTTGATAAATACTTGTTGGCCTCATAACAATTGGTGGTCGAAATGTTGGTCTCATAAAAATGTTTGATCCCGGAGGAGGTCTGAACGTTGAAAATAGTGAAAATATTGGTGGCCTGAATGTATGGATCGGATTTGGATTCGGATTTGATTGAATTGGCCACACTTGTGATTGGGTTTGAGAATGTATAGGACTAGCAGTCACAGTCACTGTTAAGGCTGTTGTAGATGTTGATGGAGATGCGGATGTGTGTAATGGTAATGATTGTATGCTCGTTGGAACTGTTGGTACTGTTGTGGTGCTATATGTATATGGTTTATTGGTTGTTATTGCATTTGATTCAATAGAGTTATCACTATCATTATGTTGGCAACAACTGCCAAATAAGAACCCATCGACACACGTTCCCAAATGTTTGCCTTCAGTTTTGATGCATTCCCATACAAACATACACGTGCCTTCGTCTCCCAATGCATTACTGCAAACTTTTGGACGAATTTTTAGCGCATATCCTGTTTCGATAATACCGTTATATTACATACTTATACTGACTCGTGATCATAAGCTTACGGTTATATTCACCTGATAATATACAATAAAACTGGTAGAATAATAAGTATATTTGTAAACACCAAATATGATCATTCACTGATAATTTCATGACAGAATCAAATTGACTAAAAACAATTGATTAACAGTTACATCCATAAATAAAACTTATAGAACTTATACAATCTTTTCCTTATCATTCACTATTCAATTCATCGATTAACTAATAATAATTTTAATTCATTTGATAAATAAATAGTGATTTCTAAATATAACATAATTAATAGACTAATCGTTAATATGACTTAAAACTCTGGCAGTCGAACAGTCGAACACTGGAACACAGGAACAGATGAGCGAATGATCGAATGATCGAATGATCGCATTAACACAAACAGATGAATAGAACCGACAACGACAACAACTTGTGAAATGATGAGGTCAGTCAAATGATGATTTGTTGAAAACAGAATTCAAATCACTTAGTGATTGCTTTGGATGAGTTAGACATTGGAATTGCAGTACATTAATGCTAACTGTTATAGTTATGGTTAGTTGTTATGTGTACAACACTGACATAACAACATCACACAACTGGTTCAATGTTGACTATGACCGAGTTTAGTGTTCCCCACATTAACATTTCCCCATTCGTTTGCGATCCGGTTATGAATGCGGTTCAAACTTATGCCTAGACTAACATCAAACAAATACTGTAATACGAATAAATATGTTAAGTATTATTTACGTATACTAATTATCGTTACCATAACTATAATTATGCTAATTGTTTAATCTAATAGCTAATTACGATTCACCTAAACATTTCCAGTAATTAGATCCGCAATAGCAGTATATCTGTATGATATAGCAATAGCGCGTTTGTTTCTGACCCATTGTTGCGTTTGTTTCGCTGCGCTATCGCATCGCTTCATTGTTAGTCTATTAAACTTATTTATTGTTTGTTAGTTTTTATTGAATCAAATTAATTTTAGGTTATATGGCAACACAATGCGAGTTTCGCATTGTATCCGAATGAGTGATATATTGTAACATAACAATGATTGTGGTCTAGTTTTATGTTTAAATGTGGTAATGAGT
>JAQIXJ010003663.1:0-12269 GCA_034700185.1 Phthiracarus laevigatus | reverse complement strand
TATAAGTTACCATATTAATCTCCCGATAATGTTATAAAAGAATAAAATCGGGAATTACCTGGAAATCTCTATCCCTACTCATCATATAATAGAAATAATTGGCAGTTATGGTCCAAAGCTTACAACCAATGGCTTACAACCAAAACTATCTATTGTTATGACCGTTCAGTACTGCCCACATTGCCTTTAGATATACTGTACAATATCCATAATCTGATTAATACTATTTTAAAATACAATTGAATAATGTGCAGCTCAAAATTAATTTTTATTCAATAATTATTAATAAACATGTTATGTAATTCTGATTAATTGTTACTCATTATAAGAGTTTTAGTTATAATTTCACTAAATAAGAATATGTTTTCTATGTTTACAGTCAATAGTAAACATTTTATTAAGAAAGAATTATGGCACAGAATGAGTAGCTGAATACAGTAATCAACGTGGAAAGCACCCACTTTTGTAGAAATCAATCAATTGTTTTAAAAATAACTAACGAGGGAATCTTTTCGAGTGTAATTAGTTAATGAGTGGCTAAAATAAGAGTCCACAAAAATAATTAAATCAGCGGTGATGCTCTGAACTATCGTTATGCAGTATTGCAATGCACTGTAGGACACCCGCATTTTTTATTCCTCCCAAGCATCCCTATATGAGTCTCTTCAGCCAAATTTTATTTTAACCCACATTTTTTGTGTGCTCTATCGAATTAAAGTGGTTTCAATTGTTGTCAGTTGCAATGACCTTAAAGAGGAATTATGAAAACAAGACATTAATTAATGAAAGCTGTTATTAGATTTATAGTAAGCTCTCAGCTTTATAGAATTTCAGAAACTAAATTTAAAAACAAACATGTAATGAATGTTCATAATTAGGGTGTAAAACTAATTCCAATTGGGGGTTAAAAAAAGAGAGAAATGTATTTTTGATGAATCCAAAAAACCTTCTCTCATCATTGATCAGGTATATGTAGTTGCAGTGAAAGAACCCTGAGAATTGTAACACTAGTTCGTTCACCAGTTATAGTGACATAACTCTTGAATGTAAGCGTGTAATACCTACCCATATCAGCAATGTTTTTATTTTGCTATTCCTGTCTTCCAGCGTTACGCGATTCATAATGCATAATACGTAATGCGCAGTAAATATCATGTTTTCATCAAAACTCGATAAACGCAGTCGCGTATTCAATTCATAGCGTATATATCTAAAATAATTCGATATGAGTGGCGTAGGCAGAAATACTGTAGAGGAAAAAACAATGTTTTATAGCGTGGAAAGTGGTAATTGTTATATGCTGCGCACATAATACCCAACATTGGTATAGGTTACTGCGTTTCCATAAGCTCGCTTTACTTTCGCATTAGTCACCACAAATCATTTTTACTGTAAAAGTGTGTTGTGCTAAGCTTGCTATTAAAGATAAAAAAGAATGCAAAGCGATGCAATAATTAATTAGGAAGTTTTGAATAATTTGTCACTGTTCACCTTTAACAATGACATTGAAGATTTAACTCCTTTTATTGATGCTTCAGATTAGACCAGTAAATCAAAGGAATTTTCAGAACCCAAACCGATTCGACTCGACATTCATATTTTTATTGTTAAGCAAATTCTAATAAAGTTTCAAATACAGTATTTATATTTATAATAAAAATATCATATTATTTAAAATTTGTAATAGTAATCCAACTAATAATTATTAATTAGTTATAAATAAAATTGTAATTTTCCATAAATTTTAGTCCTCATATTTATATTAATTGATAGTCGGGGTTTGAGTTAAAAATTTTTAATCCATATCCGGCATTTTGAATATCCATTTACTAGAGTTTACCTCAAATTAGACAAGTTAACGGGTACCCGAATGTCGGTTTCGGGTCGGGTATCTGACAAGTTGGTAGGGTCGAGTTTTAAAATTTTTATTACAAAACCCGACTTCATAAAAAATACAAAGATATGAACAAAAATTTAGTAAAACTTTTGTAATTTTTAAAATTAGAACTATTTTATAACAAATAACAATTATTAGTTGTAAAACGATTACAATTTTTAAATTATGTGACATTAACTTATGTTGGGTCAGATACCCGAGAAGTTTGTCGGTTCGGATTCAGGTTGGGTTCCTAAATCGCTATCGATTTATTAGTCTACTTCAAATCATTCATGGACGATATGCGGTGCGATATGTTTCCTCCACTGAACGCCACATAATAATCTACTAACTGGCTCTACGACTGAGTTATGCTCGTTCACTCTCACAAAATATTTGCTTGCTTTAATTAATTATTAGGTAAGTATTTATTTAGGTATATGTTTAAGTTTATGAAAAAGTTATATTTCATACAACTACACATTAATTATAGATATATAATAAACCTGGTAATTGTATTTGAATTAAAGATGAGATTCATTGCAAAAGAGAAGATGATGAAAAATTAAAAACTGAAGGCGTTTATATTGAAATGTATGGTTCACTCGGGATTTGTTAAAGACATTGAAATCGCCACAAATATTTCCGTATGTGACAAAATAGTTGGCTGTCATTCTTGCACTTTCTTACAACAGGACCAAAACCGTCAGTCGAGGAAATCAATCGACACGTATCCTGTAGTGGCTATTAGTTGATCTCATAAGATTTTAGTAGTGCATGCTTACATTTTTAGTAAATATCTCGAAACAGTGGTATTAATTATGATTTAGCATTATTATCTGAAGTCAAAAAAACTATTTTATTTAAATCAGCATTTATTGTTCAGCATTGAATTTTGTCAAATTAATTCTAAAAAACATATAATACTAAAACAAAAACATAGTTTTGTAATAAAAAGTCAATTTATTGCGCATAAACTTTAAATGTTTAGAACTTAAAAAAGTAATTTATCGCAATCAAATCGTTATTCAATTGCTTTATAATATTAAAAATAAAAATTAATTAAATTTTTTAAAATCTGGATTTAAAGATTGCATCTTTAAGATTTATTTAAGATGAAAAATATAAAATTATAATTTAGTGTAACGTTTAGCTCATTCGATATCACTTATTTCAGTGATAGAAAACAGAATAAAACAATTGATTTATTATTTAGTATGATTTGATTTCGTATAGCGTTATTCAAAATAAAACAATAACTATTAGTGATAATATTGATAAATAAATTAAAGCTTTTGTCAGTTTAGATTTTTCTAGCCTCACGAAACTGGCAAATAGTCTAAGTTAATAAACCGTATACTTTCACTATTTCTTAGATAATGAACCACATGGTTTAAACCGAATAAACACTCACTATTTTACATTTAATTAAAACCTTATTTAGTCATTTTTACAGTAAATTAATGATTCCAAATTAGTTTAGGTAAATAATTCAATTTTAATATCAGGTTTGTCTGTAATTTATTATACGTATTTAGATACTAGAGTAATGAATTTGATTAGAATTTAACTGTGATAGGTATTATAAAATTAGGTTCGTAAGATTGAATACTTAATAAACCTAAATTTATCAACTTTAAACTTCACTATCTATATATTTTTATTAAAATGTATAAACTTTATATTATCTAATTATTTTCTTAATGTTTAGTATTGAAATAATTGATTGATTGTTTGTCCGTGTTTTTTCAGTTATATTCGAACGGGGGTATAAACCACACTGTCAAAAATTTTAATACAAATATACTTATATTGAGTACATTGTTTTTACCATTGAGTAGTGTTGTCAATTTACGTTAATGATGATCATTAACTCATATATGAGCTTTTTTAAACAAAATTTTATATTTTGTTTATTTTAATTAAAGTTAATCGCTATGATCTTTAAAGCTCAAAGAAATTTAAAAATATACCACGACAACAAAGCTCATTCGGTATTTTTCTAAAATAGAAAAATGGCAATGATTTAAAATAGCAGCACAGTTTTAATAGGTAACATTAGGACTTAAATTATACTTTAAATACGCTTTAATACGGATCATACTCTTGTAAACCTAAAAGGAAAAGGAATTTCCGGTTCTATTAATTGTCACGTTTACGATGCAAAAGTGAGTTATTTAGTTCATCAGATTTATATTTTTATTTAAGCTAAATAAAAAAATAAGACGAGTTTTTTATTTTCACTATTAATTAAATAAATCCACAAGCATTTCATTTGTGAACCATAATTTAAGCATTATTACTTTAGTTTCTGAACTCAAAACTTTTAGGGACATTTATACCAAAACAAACGTTAAACATTTATCTAATCTAACACTTGGTAATCAATTTGGTTTTCGACAAATCACTATAAAAGTAAAACTTCAAACAACGTTTTACGTAATAGTGATAATAATAAATTAATAATTGCTTTTAGTTAAAATGATTTTACTAAGAGTTTTGTTGATTGTGTTTTTGAATAGTTGTGTCATTAGAATCGACTCATTCAATTTAACACTTTTGCACAATAACGACATACATTCACACTTTTCCCAAATCAATGAATGGGGTTCACCGTGTAATCCAAATCTAACTGAGGCAAAATGTTTTGGCGGTGTCGCGAGAATTGTAGCAAAGGTTTGTTTTCAAAAAACTTATTTATAGCTAATATACTGGTACGCGAATTTATAATACTATATAATTATAAGTTATTGTAATAAAATAATTTATTACATACTGTATTGTATATATGAATATATGTACATATGATATAACCAAATCATATATCTCTTAAAATAACTTCTATGATAAACTGGTTAAGTTATTTTAAAATATTACTGATATTATGATTTGTTTATATGGTGTGTTATTGACTTTTACAGTCAATGTTCGTCAAAAAAACTGTTAAGCCTTGACTTTGTCAGTTTGTGACGAAACTATTCGTTCAATTACATAATATGGTTAGATTTTTTTCCAAACAGAAAATAAGAATTTAGTGGATCAGTTTGTATTCGCATAATCGCCATCTATTAAGAAAACTTTAACTTTAATTATTGATTTTATATTAAATAGTCTACTAAATCTTATCAATTAAATAAAACAAATATATAATAGTTTAGTACTAAAACAATAAATTACTTTCGATAGCGATTTAAATTATTTTTCAACAAAAATTAGCAATTTAAAAAAAATTGTCTGAAATCAGGTAAAGGAGATAAGAGAAAACGATGTGAATAAAGTGTTGTTCTTGAACGCTGGCGATAACTTTCAGGGAACTGTTTTGTATACGCTATTCAAATGGGAAGTTGTGGCAAAATTTGTAAAACTTCTTAAATTTGACGCAATGGCTCTCGGAAATCACGAATTTGACGATGGAATTGAAGGTTTAGCTCCTTTTATCGATCAATTGCCAACATTACCGATACTTAGTTGTAATATCGATGTTTCAAATGAGATAAGACTTCAAAATAAAATTAAAAAATCAATGATATTAAATATAGATAACCAAACAATAGGTATTATTGGGTATGTATTTATAAACTTATGAAAAACGAAATAATACATATGATTACATGTTTATTATAGATATATAACTCCAGACACAGAATTTTTAGCGAAACATGGTAATACTATTCGATTTACGGATGAAATTCAGTGCATTAGAGAAGAGGTTGAGAAATTAAAAAAACAAGGCGTTAACATATTGATAGGTTTGGGTCACTCAGGGTTTGTTAAGGACATCGAAATCGCCACAAATATTCCCGAACTTGACATAGTAGTTGGCGGCCATTCACATACATTCTTATACACAGGACCAAAACCGTCTGTCGAGGAAGTAATCGATACGTATCCTGTAGTGGTTACAAACGGAACTCATAAAACTTTAGTAGTTCAAGCTTACGCTTTTAGTAAATATCTCGGGAGACTTGATCTCGAGTTTGATGACACTGGAGATATAGTGAGATACAACGCAAATGTAATATTACTCGATCATGCAGTTCCAGAAGGTATTTTCGTGGTTAATAATAATCTAATTTTTCAAAATCGAGTGAATTTTGAACATATTTGCAGATGAAATAGTTGCTCGAGAAGTGGCTAATTATGAATCTCGAGTAAAAGCGCAATATTCTAGTGTTGTTGGAGAGACGAGAGTATTATTGGACGCATCACCGTGTCGTATGAAGGAATGCAATCTCGGAAATTTAGTTACCGATGCTATGGTTGACTTTTATTTGCAGCGCGCAAACCCAACAACCAATGGCTGGACTAACACTGCTATCGCTGTTTATGTTGGCGGTGGCATCAGATCAACCATCGATGAACATCATTCTAACGGATCCATTACATTGGAAGACCTTTTATCTGTATTACCGTTTCGTAACCAATTAGTGATTGTTGTTATTTCAGGTAAATTTTACGTTAAAACTTTTTATTTTATTATGATGTCATATATACTCAATTAAATTCTATTATATACCAAATAAGGATCAAAGATAAAAGAGATGCTCGAACATAGTGTGACTTTATATGACATTACGGGTCGCAATCAAAATGGAAGGTTTCTGCAAATGTCAGGTTTGCGCGTTCATTACAACGTGTCTGAACACGAACTTAATCGAGTGATTGATGTAAGTGTTCGATGCGCTGATTGTCGAATACCACAGTTTGTTCAACTCAATGATACAGTCAGGTATCGCGTAATTGTACCAAAATATATGGTTGAAGGCGGAGATGATTATCACATGCTATCTGGTAATGATGTTCAGCAGATTATTAGCGATGATTTGGATCTTCAAGTGTTTTCTGATTATGTTAAGCAAAAGTCACCGCTATATCACGGATTAGAGCAAAGAATTACTTTCGTGTGATTTATTAATTTTCTATTAAAATTTGTGTAAATATATTGTATAATATATTACA
The DNA here is from genome assembly GCA_034700185.1 of Phthiracarus laevigatus. NCBI lineage: Eukaryota > Metazoa > Arthropoda > Arachnida > Sarcoptiformes > Phthiracaridae > Phthiracarus > Phthiracarus laevigatus. The sequence goes on along the minus strand of JAQIXJ010003663.1, from coordinate 5,434 downwards.
ATTTTAATTTGACTATTAATGTTAATCTTCTTCTTTATCTTAAAAAACATAGATAAAAACATTTTCTGTTTCTCTTATTTTTAGCAAAATATTGCAAAATTTGTAACGATTTTATAATTTTTTTAAAAAGGTTTGAAAAGGATTTGGTTATCCTTATTTTATTTAGTATTATTTTCAAAACACAATAAATTAATTATAAAACAGTGAATTGAATTACAAAATCAATTGTATTAAACGTGATTAGATAACAATTTTATCTAAAACTAAATCCTTTATCTAAGTGTTAGCTATAATTGTTTTATTTGTAATACATAACAAGTATAGAGCTTTCTAAAAATCAAATATTTTTATTTGTAAATATAATCCAAATGCTTTTTGAGACCAGAAATCAGTTTTGAATTTAAGTTCCAGCTAAGCTCTAAAATAAAATTAAAATCCTAAATGTTTAAATTAGGTGAACGCTAAACATTTCCAAAAAATATCATTCAGACTAATTTACAATTTTCTACAGACACTCGCAGTGGTTCTAGTGATGGCAGCGCTAAATACATACCTCAGGCTTCTGAACCAGAACCAAAACCAGTAGCAGTGCCATCCATAATAGAGCTGTGCGCGGATGATGCAAATTTTTAGAGATTTTTACGAATGCGGGTTGACTACGGAGAGGATACAAACTTTTCTGTGGGTAAAAAGCGTGTCAGGGTGTTATAATAAGATTAATCTGCTGTTATCCTTAATCATTCTGCAATTATCCTTCAAATTATTTTTTTATCTTCAAAATCTTCAAATTCAAGATACATGTATTTGATTTGCATTAAATTTACAGATACAATTATACATGTATGTTGTCCGTCTGTCTGGTTTGTACTATTTATGTTAATTGAGGGATTTTGTTCTTCATGTTAAATAAGGAATTTCAACCGAGTTCTTATGTTAAGTAAGGGATTTAAATCGACTTCTTATGTAAATAAAAGGATTTTCAGGCAAAAAATAAGGTTTAAAAGACCTCGAGTAGGGTCAAAAATCGGGTAAAAAGAGTTAATAATCGGTCAAAAAATTGTTAAAAATCAGGTCAAAGTGGTCATAAATCGGGTCAAAGCAGAAGTTGCATATGGTTCCTATTCTGCTGAAAAACAAGCTGCTCCCAATTATTCTTCTCCTCCGGAGCTTTCTCCAAGTCGTTTTTATGTTTATATTTATGTTAAAATTTATACACAAATTTTAAACAAAATTCTGGGATATTTTTATTTCGAATTAAAATGATTTAAATGATAAAATTACGTCAAAAGATACTTTTCTCTTTTGCCTCAAAAGTTCAAATGCTTTATTAAATTTGTATGCGAAAAAATCGTTATTTGTAATTTACTTGCGTTTGTTTTAATCAGAACTGTAAAAGGATATCCTCTGATTATATTAAAGCAGTGACTCTGACTTATGCATATAAATTGCATTTAATTAATAAATAATTAACAGTGTAGTTCGAAAAACAGCCTACAAAAAATATTGGATAATTGGATATTGGCACTCAGTAAAACGACTGAAATCATCTAAAGTATTTGAAAACACATATATATCCAAATTTTAGAAACTAATATGTGATTATCTAAAAACTAAAATAAGGGTATCCTTTTTAACCATACCATAAATTCAATTTAAGAAGAACAGATAAAGTTAAGTCTCCTCAACAGTTGTAATGTTGAATATTACATGAAATATTAAATGGAAAGTGCGACTTAAATGAAGGAACTAATGGATTTTAATTTGAATTGTATGTATTATATTATTAAACTTTAAATTGAGATATTATACTTAAATAATATAAATATAGATATACTAAATGAAAAAGTGATTTTTAATAGAATAACAAATTTTTTAAAAACTAACACAAATTCTAATTTTCACTCTAATGGATTTTATTATCGGTAATATTTAAGGATGCAAAATAGTTTATTATTAGTTAGAAATAATCGGTCAAAAGTTTAGAAAAAATCTATTGATTTTACTTCAGAAATTTTCAAAAACAGTTTGACATGCTTTAACTAAACGGATTTAAATGGCAATATTTTGTGCCTAAAACTTTTCGAAAAATTTTTAAATTATTTTTTAAATGAACCCGCGAAAACATAACCATTCCCAAAACATATCGGATTTAAGCGACAATTTTTCCCCTTCTAACTCTAATTTGTTCAAATTGAATTAGTTAAAATCAAATAAAAGTTAGATATTAATGTTTCACTCTGATTTTTAAGAATAGTTAATTAACTATTTTCGCATCCCTATTGATAACTAATATATAGTTGTTAAATAACTTAAATAATTCAAAAAGTTATTATTAATTAACTATTCTATTTTATTTTATTAAGTCTGATAAGCGGATTTCGACAAAAAAATAGCATTTTTAAAAATATTTTAACAAAAAGAGAATATGTAAGTATTCTTTTGCATATATCTAGTTAAAACAACATTTAAGGCATATTTGTATTTGTGAAAATTTAAATGTATTTAAGATTATTTTGACTAATTTTACAACCAAATTTGACTAAAAAATAAAAGATTATAAAAAAATTTGAACAATTTTTTGAGAATAAAAATCCGCTCTTTACTTATAATAAATTCCACCTTATTTGTACTTTTTATGCTACGTTAACGTTACTCATTGGAAAATTACGAATTATGTTAATGCTTAAGCAATATCAGAGGAAGACGTGTTTATAAACAATTAAAATAAACAAGCTAAATTTATCTTACTTAAGAATTTGAAAATACATACATAGCCAAGTTTTAGAAACAATTATGTGATTTTCTGAATTAAGATATTATCCATCTAAAAGATTATCAACCACTATCCTATCCTATTTAACCATAGTATAATCAAATTAAGGAGAACAGATAAAGTTAATTAAAATTTAAGTTTTCAAAATAGTTGTGACATGGAATTTTACATGAAATATTAAAGGAAAGTTAGCCTTAAAGGAGTTAATGAATCTCAATGAACAGATGGAATCGGAAACACGAATTTTTGCATTGTAGTTTATTATATTATTAAACTTTCCATTGAGAAATTATTCTAAAATGATATAAATAAAGATATACTAAATGAAAAGGTAATTTTTTTTATAGAATAACAATTTTTTCAAAAACTTGAACACAAGTTCTAGTTTTGACTCGAATTGATTTTATTATTGATAATATTTAATAAAATATTTTTAACCCTAACTTCTCATAACTTCTCATAACTTCTCATAACTTCTCATAATGAATTATTTTGCTATTTAAAAAATTATTGCTTTTATTTTATAATAATTTTATATTAACTGAAAAGTTTTTGGTTTTGACATTTTATTAAACTAAATCTTATATAGAGAAATAAAATAATTTTTTCTGAGATATTAAAGTTATCTGTTACACTAAGCTTAAGCAGTAGTACTAATGAATAATTTTTGACCAGTCCTTATGTTTTTTGCCTAAAATGACGCTTAATATTTTTATATGGAAAAGAAACTAAATAATAAATTATAATATTTATAATACTTGTACTTTATAATTATTAAGATTAATTTTCAGTTTTTAGTTTATCACATTTTATTAAACTTATTCTATTTAAAAGGAATATATTAAACGTTTAAATTATATTTAAATAAGTCTGGGCGAATATTAAAAGTTATTACTGTTACGGATATGCCCATATTTTTGCGCATAGTAACTATTCGAGTGTGTTTTGGCCAATAGCTGCACACAATTTCATCTTCCATATTGTCTATACTTTTTTGTTAACCGTTTCTATTCCATTGCTTACCTTTAATAGTTGTGGGTTTATGAGCATTGCAAATAATTAATATTTATAATAAATATATAATGATTAGTTAATATACAAATACATTTCATGTAATTTTTACCCAAAAAAAAAGATTTTGTTTGCACATATTTTCGCATCAATTTTGAAGTTACAAATATTTTTATAAATACAATTAAAACATTCAAACAAATATTTATGCGAAAGTGAATTAAATGCATATAAAAGTTTCACTTTGAATTCATTAGTTAGATTAGTTAGATTAAAGTCACAAGAAATGTTTAAAAATAGGCACAACTCATCATATAATAGAAATAATTGGCAGTTATGGTATAACAGCAGACAACCACAACCAATGGCCTTTCAACTATCTATTGTTAAGACTTTTGAGTACTGCCCACATCGCCTTTAGATATACTCTACAATAAATATTAGTAATCTATTAATGATTAATTCTATTTTTAAATACAATTGAATTAATATTTATGGAATGAATGAGGAAACTTCCCACTTTTGTAGAAATCAAACAGTTGTTTTAAAAATAACAAACGAGAGAATTTATTTGGGTGGCTAATTTGTTATTGAGGCGACAAAAATAAATAAGTTATAGTGAAGAGGTGCCGCTATGAACTATCGTTATGAAGTTCATTGCAATACACGGAGAAATTAAAAACAATTCGTTAACATATTGATAGGTTTGCGTCTATAGTTAACCAATTTCTGAAGTTGCCAGAGGGGGTCAGATCCTTATAAACTGAATTTTTTAGGTGGGGGGAGGTCGGAAACTCATTGGATTTAAACGACAATTTTTTTGTCTTCTGACCAAAAAATAATTTTTCATCCAAAAAATAGCACGTTTCCAATACAATCTCAATTTTTCATGGGGGGTTAACTTTTACAGAATTCTAAGAGGGGGTCAACCCTGGGCAAGCACCCTCCATTGGGTAACTATGGTTTGGGTCACTCGGTATTTGTTAAGAACATCGAAATCGCCACAAATGTTCCAAAACTTGATATAGTAGTAGGTGGCCATTCTCATACATTCTTATACACAGGACCGAAACCATCAGTCGAAGAAGTAATCGATATGTATCCTGTAGTGGTTATTAACGGAACTCATAAGACTTTAGTAGTTCAAGCTTACGCTTTTAGTAAATATCTCAAAATACTTGATATCGAGTTTGATGATACTGGAGATACATAGCGCGATACAACACAAATGTGATATTACTCGATCATTCAGTTCTTGAAAGTATTTTCATGGCTAACAATTTGTCATAATTGTGTATATTTTGGTCATATTTGCCTTTTGGCTCTCGGAAATCACGAATTTTACGATGGAATTGAAGGGTTAGTTCCTTTTATCGATCGATTGCCAACATTGCCGATACTTAGTTGTAATATCGATGTTTCAAACGATATAAGACAAATCATTAAAACATCCATGATATTAAACGTAGACAACCAAACCATAGGTATTATTTGAGTTTGAAACCATAGAGTTTGAACGGAATTATTTATTCTTTAGGTCTATACTATTTATTTTTTAGTAGGCTTTGTCATTAGTAGGGTCTCTATTTTTATGCATTTGCATATCTTGACTGAGTGGTATGTTTGTGATTTTATTTAATTAAAAGTTCA
>JAQIXJ010003662.1:0-12280 GCA_034700185.1 Phthiracarus laevigatus | reverse complement strand
GGTCCATGGATGGATCAGTTGGAACAGTTGATGATATATATATCATTTGAAAGGTATTAATGCGTGGAACTTATATACAATTTCTTTTCCAACATCAGATAAACGCTTCCGAAGTTTTTGGCGTTTAAAGTTTAGAAAAATTAAAATAAATTACCGTACGATTTACCTCAAAGTGTAAAATGTATGTAAAATATTTTAAATATTTCACTTATTTATCAAAATTTTTGTGGGGCGTCAATATTCTGTCCATAAGTAGGACGTAATAAAAATTGTGAATCTAAAAATAACTCCAAAAAGTTAGGTTAAAACTTGAGCTTACTCGCCATGGCGAGTATGGTGAGTTTGGGGCAAAAATTCCTCCCAATTTCATCGTACTCGCTATGGCGAGTATAGCGCGGTAATAAGTTACAATTTTTATACGGTACATGACTTGTAAATTTTATTTTCTTCAGATATATTTAAATAAAAAATTGTCCACCAAAATCGACGAATTTCAGTGCGTGCATAAAAAAGTAAGCATAAATTTGTAAAAGTTTGTAAAGCTGCCAACAAGTTCGATGATAATGAGCCCCGAAGATAATTTGGAAATATAAAAACTATGAGTTTATCTCATAACTTTATATGAAGTACAAATAAATTTTTGTTTCAACAACATAACATAAAATATTAAATTTTCTAAACAAATTATCCGAAGTCATTGAAATATATTCAAAAAAAAAGTTAAAGGATCAGATATTGGATTTATTACCATATATTCTATGAAAATCATATTATTATGATTCAATTTGTCGTCTATTATAAACATTTAAGAAAGATTACAATACTATTTAGGGTACAATCATAAATTAGAAACATACCTAACGTTTACTTAATTAATTGATAATACAATATTGATTTTAACGATAAATAAATAATTTATGGTACATCTAATAGCAATCATAAGTAAAATAATAGCTAATTATGATGAATAATGGTTTTATATATTGAAAGCTGCAAATGAATTGAAATGAGTTTAACGAGTCTCCGCTTTATGCTTCGGGGGACGAATATCTTTTCTTTTAGATTTACTGCTTTTAGTGAATGACTGCCAACTGTTAACACGATTTTGTCTGCTCTCTTCATAATTCTTGGACCATTCCTTCTCCACTTCTTTCGCTTCTTCGGCATCGATTTCTTCCTCTCTCTTTCTTTTCCGTTCTTCTTGCGCTCTCTCTTCTACCGCTCGTCGTTTTCGTTCATAATCAGCAAATAATTTCATAGTCATTACTTTAATAGAATGTCTATATTTAATTGGGTCGTCTTCTTCTATAATGGCGCTCTTTTTTTCTTTCTTTAACTTTTTTCGTTTTTCTTCAATCATTTGATTGACCTTAAATTTGGCTTCTTCTACCACTTCCAGTGCTTTATTGCGCGTTTTTTCATCTTCGATCGCTTTATATCCTTTATTTAATACATCGAACGCTTTTTGCGCTCTTTCTCTGTCGTCAGGATTCTTATCGGGATGTAATAAAATCGATAATTTTTTATATTGCTTTTTGATTATCTCAATACCATCTTCAGGTTCTACTAATAATACATCGAAAGCTGCAAAATAATTAGTTAACATAAATTTAATTTAGAGTCTGACTCGCATATACAGTATAAACTTATACCGTAAACGTTATACAGTATAGGCTAGATTAACAAATCAAATAACATTAGAATTAGTTATTTGATTTAAAATATAACGGAACATAAAGAATAAAAAATGGAATCAGTTTGAAAGCGTTTGTCTAACGATCGATTGCTCTTCCAATTAGAAAATAAGGTTAGAATTTGCCTTGAATTTTAGCCTCACTTAGATATTAAATTTATGATCAGCTGTGGACGAAGAGGGATACACAAAACAAATTTCGTTATACTTGTTCAAACTCAATTGAGATAAAAAATTTTTTGTTAATTAATGTTCAAAACTTTTCGATGTTTGTAAAGCTTAAATTTGTAATATTAAGAAGTTTAATAAAATTAAATGAATACATTTTGGAAGTTAAAGGAGTATGTAAATGCGAACACTTGTAACTATAGATATTTACTGCATAAAATAGCTAAAACAGTTTGGATAATGGATAAAATTGAAAATTAAAGAATAAAAACCGAAAATAAAAATAAATAAACATATATGTAAAAGAAAAAGTTAATAATTACGATTTAAATTGGCGTAAGAACTGCCGGGACGTAATAAACGACTTATTTGTTTATCAGATGTGTAAACGGAATCACTCTTCTCTATAGTTTTCACCTCCGAATAGAATATCTGAAAATCGGTTTCAGACATACTTCTTATTAGTAACGGGAAAAACTAAATCAAGCGAAAAATAAAATTAAAATCGATTGACATTTGTTGACAATTAAGGTGCGATTTGGAGCGCCACATAGTGAGTGAACGGATAGTACGAATAGTCGTCGCTGTTAGTCGTACGTGAGTGTATCGCAGTTGGAGTATAACAGACTGCGTTAGTTCTCGACTCGATTGGCTCAACTTATATCGTACAGTATATGTCTTGTGATTTGATGTGCATTGCGAATAAAACTTTTTCACTCTATCATATCAGTAGTAATAATAATGCCGCGCAAAGATGAGGAATACCCGCAACAGCAAACTTACGATAACGAAGAGGTAGAGTTCGATTCCAACAAAGGTATGTATTGATTTGATTGATCTATGCTGTGCTGTCGTGTCATTTATGTTTATATACTGTACTGCCGGTGAAAGTATATGCACATGTATTTGTTTCCAATTACTTTTTGCGAGTTTTCACGTGCCAAACAAAACTATTTCACAACTATTAACCAATTGCTAAATCCATTTAATGGTAATTGCATGAAATGGCACTCAAATCAAACTCAATAGAAAGTCAATATTCACCGATTGGGTCAATGGGATAACTATTACGATAACTATTACTTATTAGCATATAAAAAGCACTGTTGCCATGACTACCAATGGGGAAACTTTTTTTGGGGAAAGCATTTTCTCAATACTTATCTCACTTTAAAGTTTAACTAATTTTTGATCGATTCCTCAATGCTATGCACCGTTTGTACCATCATTTTTTAAACTTTCCTCTTCTTTTTTTTATTAATTCTCTATAAGTTTCATTTTTTTTTGTATTAATCTTTTTTCAAAATATTATTAATATAAGTGTAACTATTTTAACGATTTTTAATTATTCGAACTCATGCGAAAAATGAAGATACTGTACCAGTGCTTATACAGTATAATAATTATGTAATTTACGAATCGAATGCAATTTTTAATTTTTAACCGAAATTTCTGAAAATTATCGCACAATTCAATTAGTTTTGAGAGTCATATTTCATACGTGCATTGAATCAATATTTTTATTAGAAACAACAAAAAAATTGTAGATAAAATCAGATTACGGTAGTTTTTGAGATGATCCGTACATTTAGATTGTAATAATTTCTGACAGCGACTGTTGGACTGTTGACCACTTGATCAAGACTTTTGTAACTTTTTATTTGGCGATAGTATTTTATTTTTGTCGATTACAATTTTGTGTTGTTTTTAACGAATTTCGATACGTTAGCAATTATTAATTAATAATTGAGTAAAAAATGAAAATAAAACACCAAAACAGAAAAAATTGTAGTTGAAATCTGTTGAGTTTAGAGAAACCCCAACCAATTTTTTTATCTATTGTAATCATTCTAAACCAAAAGTTTTTCCACAAAATGTTAAAATATTTTTGAAACTTTTTGCCTTTGAAATATTACTTTGAAAGAATTTTTATAAATGTATAAGGCGTACAACGGGTCTTAAAAATTTTAAGGATTTCATTGTCTATCATAAATGTAGCTAAAATAATATCATAACGACTATAAAAATTATTACAACTCCTCTCCATTCCCAATAAATATTTTATAAATTATTGGTTTAACAAAAATATTTTATAAATTATTGGTTTAACAAAAATATTTTCGAATTAGTTTAACGTAGAATATAGAGCTTTATTAGTTTATCGAAAATATAACTTTGCTTTTTCCAAATTTTTTGCTTCTCTTAAAATGGCTAAATAAAAGCAATTTATCATTTTATATGGCACCTCTTGATAGACAAGTATTGCGAGTGTTTTATATAAGAGATTCCCAAACTACCCAAACTAGGAGTCGCGACCCAAATTTATTTTTGATGTAAAAACTTTTTGTAGTGGGATTTTCGAAACTAAATAATAATGTTGGATCTCCGTTAAAAACAAGCAATTAATCTTTTAAAAATTTCTTATTTAAAACCATTAGCTTATTAATAATAAATAGCTAATCTCATAATTCTAGTTAAATTTCACTTAAATTATCGTTGACATGGGGTCGCATTAGGAAAAAGTTTGAAAACCACTGTTTTTTATCTCTTGATCATTTAAAATTATCAATATATTAAGCAATACTATTTATCCCGTTTAGCTTCTATGCAAATATATAATTAAAATGTTAAATCTGTTTATTTACAAATATTAAATTATCAATTGAATTTGTAAATAATTTTTTCATCTGACTGCTCAAAGGCAGACATTGGATTTGGAACAGTCTGTTCGTCCGTCTGTCATGTCTTTTTACATATAAAAATTGGTACCAAAATAGCAAAGATAGAATTTTTAAAAAAGCTTTGGATTAAATTTTACATTGGATTATTAAAACCCATGAAACGTTTTTATGAAATATATTAGTTAATTACAATCGGTTTTTGAGTGAATATGTTTATTTACATTGTTTAAATAGATTTATATTTAAATGGAATATTATACCGTATATACGTATATGTTATAAGCTGTTTTGACTAAAAATTTATTTATAATTAATTTAAATCAAATATGCAAAATTAAAATGAATTATTCCGTTTTTTAGCAGCAAACATCGCAAGTTTTAAACTTTTTGTAAACTGTTTAATTTAACCAATTTTTTTACAATAATTAACTTATTATAATTTTTGCTTTTTTTGCTTATTTATAGTTTTAACGTAAGATAATATCTCTTTATTTCACTAAGCTTTATACTGATGCCTCTGATCATCTAGCAATTTGCGAATTTGGTTAACTCGAAAAATAATCATTTTATACATAAAAAATTGTGAAAATATAAAATTTAGTACTCTATGAAAAAGTAAGCCCTCTATGATTGTGTCGTGCATTGTTTACTATATAGAATTTAGAATTCTTTTAACTTTTAAATTAGAATTTGGTTTTTTATTTTGTAAAACTTGATTCAAATCGCTAACGTTTGAACACATTATTGAAACGGTTATCTGATAGCGGACCAACAAATCTATTGCATTTTTATAATCTTAAGCCAATTTTTTAAAACAAAATTTATTTTGTTTATGTAAGGTAATTATAATATTCATTTCAATGTTGCAGTATAATCAAAAATTATCGCTATTTTTATATTGTACGGTACATTTTATTGTTGTGCTAATTGTTGGGAAAGTCTAAGCTCATTTGTGAAAATCGTACGTTATCTATAAAATAACTTGAATGCGCAAAAGTAATTGAGGTTCTCTGCATACAAAACAATTCATTTAATGTAAAATTAGCTGCCATTTAAAACGAAATATTTTAAATACATTAATTAATTAATTTTTGACAAAACAAAATAAGATTAAATTATTTAATTTAAATTAGCTGAAGATGATAACGATGATTTGGACGATGATTTGCCTGATGATGAGCCTGAAGATGAAACAGAGATGGAAGCGGAAGATGAACAGCCGTCAACTATATCTGATAGCATGACTTTAGTTGCAGAATCAGACATAAATTATGGAGAAGACAGTAATACTATTGAAATGCAACAACAATCACATAAAAAAGAGAAAATAAAGAGGCGTAAAATTCGCGACGGAAATGATAAAAAGAGAGGAAAGAAGAAAAAGAAAAAGAAATCAAGTTTACCGGATAGCGCTGATGAAATTGATTTTCCTATGATTGGTGGCGTCATTACTGATACTGAATTGGAGTATCAGACAGAATCAAAGAAAGCTCGTAAATCGAAAACAGAAAAGATGCAAAAGAGTGTGTTAGAAATTTGTCAAGAATTTGACTTAGAAGATGTACCATACGATTATACTGAAGCAGATTATCAAGATCTAACCAATTATAAACTTTTTTCGCAACATATAAGACCTTTGATAGCAAAAGCTAATCCGAAGATAGCGATGGGCAAAATGGTTACTTTAATATCAGCCAAATGGAGGGAATTTATCGGTAATAATCCCAAAAATGAAGGAACACTATTAACTGAAGATGAAATTCCAAAAAAAGGTAATAAAAAAGCGAAAGTAAAATCAGTTCCATCGATTAAAATAAAAATTGGATCTCTAAACGCAAATAAGCGCAAAAAGCATAATACTTCGGACGAAGAAGACAGTGTAAGCGAACCAAATAGAAGTGATATAGAATTTGAGACGGCATTAGAAGAAGCTCAAAATCGTGCCACACCTCCGCCTAAGTCTGATAAAAAGAAGAAAACAAAGAAAATAAAGAAGAAAAAGAAAACAAAAACAACTGCCAGTTTTCCTTCTGGAAATGGTGCTTCAGATAATGAAAATGGTTATGAAACCGATCATCAAGATTATTGCGAAGTGTGTCAACAAGGAGGCGAAATTATTCTGTGTGACACATGTCCACGTGCTTATCATTTGGTATGTTTGGAACCTGAACTGGAAGAAGCGCCAGAAGGTAAATGGAGTTGTCCTCATTGCGAAGGAGAAGGCGTTCAGGACCAAGAAATAGAAGTTCCGCACGAACACCATAGTGATCATCACATGGAATTTTGCAGAGTTTGTCGCGATGGCGGAGAATTATTATGTTGCGATGCGTGTCCTTCCGCTTATCACACTTATTGCTTATCGCCGCCACTTCGAACTGTGCCTGAAGGTGATTGGCATTGTCCGCGTTGCTCTGTTGAGCCTTTGAAAGGAAAAGTGGCCAAAATATTAACATGGCGTTGGGCTGAATATTATAAAGAAGATGACTTAATAAAAATAGGTGAAACAAAATCGAATGACGATATTCCTGCTGCTCAACCATCTACTAGTAAAAAGCCACAGCCAAAGCCCTCGAGAGAGTTTTTTGTTAAATGGCATGATATGAGTTATTGGCACTGCAGTTGGATTTCTGAGGTACAACTTGATGTATATCATCCATCAATGTATAGAAATTACTGCAGAAAAAACGATATGGACGAACCACCGCCTTTAGACGATGGCAGTTCTAATGATATTACGGAACCTGTTGAGATTGAACCACCACCTGTTGAACAGACTGCTGAAGATATTACAGCCGCCACTGGAATGAAGCGAAAATGGAAAAAGAATGCTAATAGAAGTGATGTTAATCTCGAAGAAAAATACTATAGATATGGTATAAGACCTGAATGGTTACAAGTTCATCGAGTGATTAACCATAAAGGACTTAAAGATGGCAGAACATTGTTTCTCGTTAAATGGCGTGATCTTCCTTACGATCAGGCTTCATGGGAATTTGGTGACGATTCCGGTGATTTTGAAATTACTGATGTAAAAAGAGCTATTGATTATTACTGGGACTTGAGATGCACTGCAGATGTAAATTTTACCGGCAAAAGGAATAGCTTTGGTAAGAAAGGAAAAGGGAAAAAAATTAAAAATGATGCCAGAGATGAAAGCATTGAACGCAGACCAACTCCACCTCCAGAAAAGCCTATTGTCGACCCAAAGAAGAAGTATGAATATCAACCTCTATATATAGACGCAACTGGCATGGAATTACATCCATATCAACTTGAAGGCGTTAATTGGCTTCGCTATTCATGGGCTCATCGAACTGATACAATCTTAGCCGATGAAATGGGTTTGGGAAAGACTATTCAAACCATTGTTTTTCTATATTCTCTGTTCAAGGAGGGTCACTGTAAAGGACCATTTCTGGTTTCAGCCCCTCTTTCCACTATCATTAATTGGGAAAGAGAATTCGAAATATGGGCACCAGATTTTTATGTAGTAACTTATATCGGAGATAAGGATAGCAGAGCTGTGATTAGAGAACATGAATTGAGTTTCGAGGAGGGAGCTGTTCGTGGCGGTGCCAAAGCTTCCAGACTAAAGAAAGATTGTCCAATCAAGTTCCATGTTTTGTTAACTTCTTATGAATTGAATTGCATCGATGCCGCAACACTTGGTTCCGTTGAATGGCAGGTATTAGTGGTCGATGAGGCTCATCGTCTCAAGAATAATCAATCGAAATTTTTTCGTGTTCTAAATTCGTATAAAATTAATTACAAATTGCTATTAACTGGTACTCCTTTGCAAAATAATTTGGAAGAATTATTCCATTTGCTTAATTTTATGAGCTCTTCGAGTTTCAATGACATGCAAGGCTTCTTAAACGAATTCGCGGAAATCGCCAAAGAAGAGCAGGTTAAGAAACTTCACGATCTATTAGGCCCACATCTGCTTCGGCGCTTAAAAGCGGATGTACTTAAGGGTATACCTGCTAAAAGTGAATTTATTGTTAGAGTGGATTTGGCTCACATGCAAAAGAAATATTACAAATACATATTGACTAGAAATTTTGAAGCTTTAAATGCGAAGGGAGGCGGACATCAAGTATCACTTGTTAATATAATGATGGATTTGAAGAAATGCTGTAATCATCCATATCTATTTCCGGCTGCAGCCCAAGAAGCGCCAAGAATGCCAAACGGAGCCTATGAGGGCAATGCTCTCGTCAGGTCTTGCGGAAAATTAATTTTATTACAAAAAATGTTGCGAACATTGCATGACGATGGACACAGAGTTTTAATATTTTCGCAAATGACCAAAATGCTTGATATACTTGAAGATTTTCTAGAATTTGAATGTTATAAATACGAAAGAATTGATGGCGGCATTACGGGTAGTTTACGTCAAGAAGCGATCGATCGATTTAACGCACCCGGAGCTCCACAATTCTGTTTTCTTCTTTCCACTAGAGCTGGCGGCTTAGGAATAAATTTAGCCACAGCTGATACTGTTGTTATTTATGATTCTGATTGGAATCCTCACAATGATATTCAAGCATTTAGTAGAGCTCATCGTATCGGTCAGGCAAACAAAGTTATGATTTATCGTTTTGTGACGCGTGCATCTGTCGAAGAGCGTATCACACAAGTGGCTAAAAAGAAGATGATGTTAACGCATTTAGTTGTTAGACCTGGACTTGGAAGTAGAAGTGCTGCCATGTCTAAGCAAGAATTAGACGATATTTTGCGTTTCGGAACTGAAGAATTGTTTAAAGACGACGAAGGAAAAGATGATATTGCTATCCATTATGACGACAGAGCGATCGGTGAACTTCTCGACAGAACTAAGGAAGGCATCGAACAAAAAGAATTGTGGGCTAATGAGTATTTAAGTTCTTTTAAAGTTGCTTCTTATGTCACAAAGGATGCGGAGGAAGATGAACCCGAAACTGAAATTTTAAAACAAGAAGTTGAAAGTGCAGATCCAGCGTATTGGGAAAAATTATTGAGACATCATTACGAACAACAGCAAGAAGACTTGGCACGTACTTTGGGAAAAGGAAAACGAGTGAGGAAACAGGTTAATTATAATGACGCCATGGGATCTCAGGAAGAACAAAATTGGCAGGAAAATATTTCTGACTATAATTCCGATTTTTCGATGCCATCCGGTAAATTAATTGTTACATTAAGTTTTCCATATTTCTCTTATATCTCTTACAATTTTTGAATTATAAATAACTGACATAATTAAATTTTCTTCTTTTTTTTGCTTTTAAGTTACAAAATATTTCTTAAAAACTTGTTATTTTTATTTTATATTTGGTTCCTTTAGTGTATATTATATACTAGGTTTGAAAAAATTAGAATCCGCATAGTTATACGCCCCAAACATAACCTCGTAATTTGAAATATCCCTTACGCAGTCATAACATTGTTGTGAATTCGAATATTTTGTTACAATTATTTATGCTTATAGTAAAATTACTAATAAAATAATTATTAAAAGCTAAATAAATTAATTAGATATTATACTCAATATTATGACACATTTTAAGTACGTGTATTGAATTCCAAACTTTAATGGTTTATTCCTTTATATTCCTTGTTTCTTTAAACCGCATTTGAATGAAGATGATAATGAAGATGATGACGATTTTGAAGAAAAGAATGAAGAGAAAGGCGTACGATCGCGCAAAAAAGATCGCGGAGAGAAAGACAGACCACTTCCTCCATTACTGGCTAGAGTTGGTGGCAATATTGAGGTATTCATTCAACTCATTTCAATATTAATTACTTGATATTATCTTTTTGAACAAAAATTATTTTATGTATTTTTAAATTTCTGCATATTAATTAAATGAATTTTAAACTTAAAAATGGTTTAATGTCTAACGTATGCAGAAATATTATATCGCGAAGATTTTTATGAGGAGAATCTCAGAAGTGATGATTTTCTCTTAAAGGCATTTTCTAACATGAATGACATAAGTTTGAATCAATATTTTGAACTTTAAATGGGAAAATATGTATTTTTAAAGTTTATTTTAATTTCAACTTTTTAAAAATGTAATATTACTGTAAACATTCCCATTTAAACTTGTCGTCGTATTTATTCTATTATCGTTAAATTTATTACTTTAAATAGGTTTTTCAATAGCAATTAGTCATTTCGTATTATATATAAATTGGTGATTATTTTTAGGTGCTTGGATTTAATGCTCGTCAACGAAAGGCATTTTTGAACGCCATAATGCGTTATGGAATGCCACCTCAAGACGCGTTTAACTCTCAATGGCTCGTTCGTGATCTGAGAGGAAAATCAGAAAAAAACTTTCGAGCGTATGTATCGCTATTTATGCGTCATTTATGCGAACCTGGAGCTGATAATTCCGAAACTTTTGCTGATGGAGTTCCACGCGAAGGCTTGTCAAGACAACACGTTTTGACTCGAATAGGAGTGATGTCACTTATTCGTAAAAAAGTTCAAGAATTCGAACACATCAATGGTTTGGTGAGCATAATATTTTCTGAATCAGAAGTCGCAGAAAATGGACAAAACGGGTTCACGTCATTGACCGCAAAATCGTCACCTTCAGCAACATCGACACCGATTGATAGTAAAGCTCCGTCGCCAACACTTGTTGATGCCAAAGATACCACTGATGAACAAAATGCCAAAGAGGACACTCCAGACGAAAAACCTTTAGATATCAGTAAGAAAGACGATTCTAATGCTAATAATAATATTGTAAAGCCTGAATCAAAAGAAGCGGATCAAAATAATACGATTGATTTATCGAAAACATCGCAAGAAGATTCTATTCAAACAAATGAGTCCGAGAAAAAAACTGATACAGAACTGACAACTTGTGAAGAGAATAAAGTGTGCGATATTAATGAATCTGATGAATGCAAAAATAAAGAAAATGAAATGACCAATGGCTGTAAAGATCTAACAATTGAAAAACCAGACACTATTGATGAACCAAAAGAAGATAAAAAAAGTTTACCAAAGCAAAAATTTATGTTTAATATCGCTGATGGAGGTTTTACGGAACTTCAGACGCTTTGGCAGAACGAAGAAAAAGCTGCGGTTCCCTCACGTGAATACGAGATATGGCATAGACGTCATGACTATTGGCTTCTCGCGGGTATTGTCAAACATGGTTATGGACGCTGGCAAGACATACAAAACGATACCATTTTTGCTATCATTAATGAAGTAAGTTTTATTCAAATATCATATTATATCAAGTATTTCTGTTTGATTAATTGTAATTTAACAATTTAGTGGTCAACTCATTAGAATAAGGTTTAATTTAATAGACTTACAATTATAAATTCGAAGCCACATTTGTCAGTTTTACAGCCCAAACCCAATAATATTTTAATTAATATATTTTTGTAAAAAGAATATAAATTTGATAAATTTACAATTATAAGCTTACAATTAGTTGCAAATGTTTTATACATACTATAAAATACATACTATTAATCCTTCTATTCTCGGTGAAAGGTTAATGATTATATTTTAATATTGTTGTAGAATTCAGACATCAAATTTATAAATTCATTTTACAAAAATATATTAATTATAATATTGTTGAGTTTGTGCTGGAACTCTGACAAATAGCCCATCGAATTTGTGTTTAAAATATTAAATTTATAATGTGATATATGTTTCCAAACTACTAATGAGCACAAACTTTTTGATATGTGGATTATTTTGTCTTAAACTGGAAAC
>JAQIXJ010003661.1:0-12284 GCA_034700185.1 Phthiracarus laevigatus | reverse complement strand
ACCAGACAGACCAGACAGACCAGACAGACCAGACAGACCAGACAGACCAGACAGACCAGACAGACCAGACAGACCAGGCAGAAGTAATAATATAGATTCAACTTGTTTTTTAATGACTTGTGATGTATTGATGAAGAAGGACTTTTAGTTACAAGTTTGCGGTATTTAATTACAAAACAAGATGGAAAAAATCGTACATATATATATATACTTTGTATTTCTTAATTACTAGGCTGACTCTTTCTACATATTAATGATTATTTATTATTTACAAAACGAAACATTTATAGAGAGCCCACTTTCGAGGTTAGAATTATTTTCATTTAGTGTTTATTCTTCTATAAATGTGATGTTGCGAATACCGCCACGGACGGACAACCTTATTTACATACGTAAATCCATAACCTCACCTTTGTCTATACAAAATGAGCTAAAATGTTGGAGAATTAATTATAAAAAATATTCTAATTTTAAGTCATTTAAAATTGTAATAATATTTCGTTTCGGTTTCCAGTATTAATTGTTACATTAAATACCAGAAACGAATCTTTTTGTATTTCAAGTAATATAAATTTTTTTAAGATTTTAATTTATCACACATCTACCACGAATCTATAAATTGTTATAGCTTTACATTTCAAATCGTATTTAAAGTATTGGATAATGTGGCTTTGTGCTTCAACTAATTCATAGAAACAGTAATTTTATTTACCAATCGTCGTTTATGAAATAGATTTCAAGTGTTTTAAATATACCTATATTTTATACAAAAACTGTTTTTCCAGTCATTTTATTTTTTGTAAGATAATTTATTTACAGTTGAATAGCAATTTTAATTGAACTTAAGTTTTGTTAAGGTGAACAAACACATACTGAACTCCAATTTTGTAAAATTAAATCGACACCGGCTATGCAGGAACGCAATTGCTTCACGTGAAGCACAAGTTGCTCTAATTTACTTTATACTATAAATATCTAGAATAATTCTCGAGTTTTGATTATTTTTTTCGGTCATTCTTCTCGCTTTGATTTTCTATTTAGTTTGTTGTTTAATAGCTGCATTTATTCATCTAGGTACAGCTATTAAAAAGTCACTGCTAGATTAAACAACAATTGTTTTTTCATACTATTTTTATTATACTTAAAAGTTTGAGACAATTCTCAATTTTGTTAGGTATAAATATATAATATTTTAGAAAATTTTTAGAGAAGTAAATGTTTTCCACTAATTACAATAAATAAAATAATTTCGGTATTGCTTAAATAGCCCATTAATTTCATATTCTAATTGTTTTATAAGTTAATAAAATGGCTACCCGACAAATTGTAATAGTTTGCAAATATAACAATTTGCATTTGAAATAATTTTTTTTACACAGAGAAATAGTTTAAAAATTAATTTAAATAACTAATAGTGCAATATTTATATAAATGCTTATTTAGTGACATGTTACAATATTATATTGTATGGCATCTATTATCATATAAAATGGTATAATAAATTTCTTTAAAACTTTCTAAAATCACTGTTTTAGTTGTTAAAATTTAATTGCCAATTAAAAATAGTTTACAAAAATGTGGCCAATTGACTATTAGGCGAATGACTGTTTGCATTATTACTGGTAAAGTATCGATACAATGGACTGGCGTTCAAACTGGTATTCGTACTATCAATTCTTGCTGATAGTTGTGTTGTATGATGCATGTTTTGATATTCTTGTTGTTGGCAATTGACAATTGAGACGACATTCGCAGGTATGGGTTGGTTTAACCGACATTTACTTGATAGAAATATATAATATCGATTTTTTGCCATAAATGCGATCGATATACGAACCTTTAACTTAAAGCCGCATTGATGACATTATAATTGCCGATTTTTGACTATGAGTTGGCGATACTGTTACTGCATTTGGGATATTATGGGTAACTATATTGATATTCACATTTATTCGTATATTTTTAAGGTTTATTGTTTTTATTATTGGTGGCGGAAGATAATAACGATTATATTCTCAGAACTGTATTTAATCATTCTTTATTGAGTTCATGTCCTGTAAAACATTGAAATAACACAATAATATTTAGTAGCCTTGATAAAAGTAAGCTAAAATATACCATTCCTAATTTATCTTCACTTCCATCTTTAATTATTGTTTGCTATAGTAATTTCATATTGGTAACAGGTTAATGCTTTTCAGGTATAAATGTATTCAAATGAAACTGGGGAAATAATTTTTTCTATATTTATAATTTTAAAATTGGGTCCAAAGTTTAAAAATACGTGATAACAAACTAAATAAGTAAAAAAACAAACAAGAAGGATTGTGGGCAAACAAATTAAAACAAAAGAGTAGAATTATTTTTAATAACTTTACAAAGTCAGTGTGGCCTAAAAACAAAATAAAATCAAAAAAATAAATCAAATAAAAAAATTACGTGTATGGACAAAAACACGGTTCCATATTGGTATAGCTTTAATTATAATCCACTATTTGTGAGTACTCTGTGTTATCTGAATGTTCAATAGACGTTTCAATATTGTCCTCCTAGTGCTTTTTAATTTGTAAAATTTATATAATTCCATTTGCAGAAGCTAAATAATCGTTACCGACCTTACAATAACTCAAATTAAGTGTCAGATTTTATGGATGTTTGAAATACCTTATAAATTTTAGTATATTACTAATATAATTCAACATGCAAATCGTTATGGTAGAGTATTGAATTCTGTTAATTGTTAAAAATCAAACAGTGCAAAGTAATTAAAATTTTAATTAATATTTCTGAAAAAAATATGTAAAAAAATCAGTTATATGGTTTTAGTTCAAGTTTAATGCTTTTGTATCTATACTAAAAGAAGAAAAGAGTCCAATTCTTTGTACAACAAGGTTGTAATAAGATTTTACTGAAATAATCTAAAATGTATTCACTTAAATTTATGTCACGAGTCTATAAAATGTATGGATTTAGCTAATCAAAAACATTTTTAACAACATGAACTCATGTTAAATCAAGCATAATAAATGTTAATATTTATTGCCTTATTAAGTTTGTTTAAAACGTTTGAGTTACAGCTTTTAATAGTTTACCAATATAATGATTAAGTTGTTAGAATTTAAGATAGGAGTTAGCTTGATACCTGAATAATTTCTGGACTGCACTAAAGAAGGCGTTATCCTAAGTAAAGTTATACCATTTAAAATAGGCGTATAGAGGCTTCTACAAACATTTATCATGACATTATCTACATGTGAAGACTTTATCAAACATTTGGTGTCTTAAAGATCAGTTAAAATCACAATTATGATCAAACTAGGTTAAAATAGCCAAATATTTTTGGCGGAACATTACTAAATTAAAAACGAAATAAAATACTAACAAAAATAACTTTAATTAATTCTACGGAGCAAATTGAGACAGCGAGAGACAATATTTCAAATTAGAACTTAGCCCGATTCCGGCAGGCGACAGTAGGTTTTTATACACAAACTTAATTCTACTTTACTGAACTCCAACTCAATCCATCTCAAACTTTACCCAACTCGAACTATACTCATTTCCATCTCAGGGCAAATCCAACTCTGATCAAAATTAACTCAACCAAACTCCAAATTAAGATTTAAAAAATGGAAACAAACCTTTTTCAAGAAATATTTAAATAAAAGAATAAATTATCTAATACATTAATTATTGCAATGTTTAAAAGAACTGATTTAGTTAAAGAGATTTAAATTGCAATCAACATTAAACAATACAAAAAAATTTTAAATAAAACAAAAATAAAGTGATTTGGTACGGAATGTAATCAAATTCGTAGTTACAGGTATTTTTAACATTTTCATACAACTGTAAATATTTTATTAAATTCATATTATATTGAACAACAAAAACATATCTACATATTTTTTGTTTATAACTCGTTATACTTTTTACAATAGATAAGAGCTTCAAAAACTGCTAATAGTTTTTGGAAGATAATAATTTATAAGTTATATTACTTTAAATCGAATTTCAATTTTAATAATTTTTTAATTTAGGAATTAGATATATTTTAGTAAATTTTTTAAAATTGTACAATAAAACAGAAAAGAAATAGATCATTTCAAGTTTCATAGAAAATTAAAGTTTTAAATGATAAGCAACTATAAATATTAAATGATTGTGCATAATCACGTTTTGTACTTTTAAATTTTTTTTAATTTTATATTTTTGAAACAATTGAAAAACTTTTAATATTGTATAAAATGGAGAAATCACTTTTTAAACGAATGAACAAGTTTAAAAACTTTATAACAAAATTGAAATTTTGAAATAAACCTAGTATATTTTACTATAAATAAGCCCATATACTGTACTTTAATAAAATCGATCAATAAAATCCACACTATATTTAATGAAAGATTATTATATAAGTTTTTAAAATCCAGTTAAAATAAAATAAAGACTGGGATAAATTTAAATTAAAAAACACTCATTCTTTCATACTCAATTTTATTTGTATTTTACTTTTTAATTAACAAAAATTGATAACTTTTGCTTTTAACATAAAATTTGTGAATAACTGATATTTTTTGTGTGTCTAGTTTTTCTTTTTGTTTAATTTACAATTTACTTTTGCATTCGGTTTATTTCTTATTATTGGCTGAATTTTACATTTTTAATAAAAATTTTAAGTTAACATATATTTCACTTTAACATTTTATTTTATTACGTGTTATTTATTTAATTTAATGAAAATCATATTAATTATGTATAACAAAATAGTGTTTTTTTAGCTCTGTTTGTAAAATGCGAGCTATTGAATAAAATTTCCATTTGTGTGCCTGTAGACTTTTTAGATCACAAAATACAAACAAAAATGAATAAAATTTGTTCATAATTGAGTAAATACTTAGTCAAGACGTGACGCAATTTTCTGAAATATGGGCAAATAAGGGCTAAAATTTTGTCAAAAATGACTAATAATGGGACAAAATTTGCTTTTATTGTGGCTAAAATTTTTTTAATTTGGAAAAATGTTTAAATATAGGGCAAAACAGGGCTAAAATATGGTCAAAAATGACATAAAATGGGGCATAATTTGCTTTATTTGGAGCTAAAGTTGTTTAATTTTTTAAAAATGTCTAAATGTAGGGTAAATATGGCTATAATATAGGCTAAAGAAGGCTAAAACTATGTCAAAAATGACTAAAAATAGGGCTAAATATGCCATAACTGGAACAAAATCTGTTCAAAATTGTTAATATGGGGGCAAAAAAAATAATATTTTGGTGTCACGTGTCTTACTAGTTATACTAAGACACGCGAACTATTGTATCAATAACACAATCCTGCTGTTATCTAGAGCTTAACTAATAATGAATAATAATATCCTTAATACTCACTGAAGTATTATTTATAACATTGTTTTAAAGAATTGAAAATTTTATTCACCAATGATGAGCTTAGTTATGTCATTCCATTTTAAGAGAGAAACTTTAAGAAGATATGATTTAAGACACATTTTTAGAATTTATACAAAAAACGTTGACAAAACTTAGCAGGTAAATAGATTTTAATTTGAATGACAAAGTTAATTCGGCTGGGATAATTCAAAAGTTATGTAATTTTTTTGTTGGAGATAAATGAATTCTTTTGTTACCCAAAACTTTATTATATAATATGGACTGAAAAATTGTTAAATATGCATAAATTTCGTTTATTATGAAAAAAATAAATTATTTTAAAAAAAGTTTTGTTTTTCAAGATTTTTAGAAGCTTATAAAATTAATGGTGGGATCATATAGGAATTTTTCTTTAAGAACGAACCACCTGCATAATCCAACATTGATTAGGACTTTAATATCATGGGATTTACTCTTGAACATGAATAAGAATTCATTAACACTTCACTGGAACACCTAAAATTAATTCACATCTGGTACTATGGGATAAGTATTTCTTACTGCCTTCAAACAGTGCTTTGCGCATCACATATTATGAACTGCACATCTATACGTTACCACTTAAAATTATGCAGCAAACGCCAACATAAAGGGGAAAATTGCATTGAAAAGCATTGTTATCCACTTAAGGTATTTCGGGGTAAAAATTTTACCCTATCCGATTTTATCAAGTATTAAAAATTTCCCTGACGAGATTAAGCAACGAAATATTACTATTATATTCAGGTTATGTTAAACGAGGATTATTTAAAGTAACAAAAAATCCCCGTTTATAATAAAAATGTTATTAGCGCGCAAAGAGCGATTGGGGCGATTTTTATACCGATGTTCCGGTGAAGTGTTAAAATAGTTTTTGGTCAATTAATGGCAGCAAAATGGAATGACATAACTAAGCTCATCATTGGTGACTATCAGAGACTATCGGTACCGATGTTTGATATGACATCAGTTTTAAAATAGGCTTATGCGATATTTTCGTAAAAAGAAGCAGCGAAAAACGTGTCTGGAACATTTTCACTTGTATTTAACAGAATAATACCGACGTTTTACATCAAACATATTAAAAGTATCAGCAATATTTTACTACTGTAACAAATGAAGCGTGTCATGGTTTTGGCACATATGACGTGCATATGAAAAGTTGGTAGAGAATAGACGATTATGAGGTCGACATTATGGATGTACTTTTCTAAATCTGACTTTAAAATTTATCATTAAAGTTTCTTGTTTCTTAACTTTTTTAACAGCATTTTACTTTAGACTCATTTATTTAAGTTTTAAAATTGTCGATTGTTTTTCTTGTTAATTACACTTTATATAGTCAACTTGTGTAATTTATTTTTATTATCCTATAATATCTATACTAAATAGTCCTATATAAGGGTTTACACAGTTTATTATGCTTGTTATATTGTAGATTTTTTGATTGCTGAAAATCAAGTTTACCAGGCATCATTTTTTTATTAGATTAATACATTTTTAGGTGTTAATAAGCAAAAAAATAAGAAAAAATTTAAGGGAAGAGAAATGATTAAATTTATATTATTAAGAACAGAACAAAAGTGAGCTCTCTATGAATGTTTCGTTCTTGTTTTTAATAAATATAGAAATTTTTCGCTATTTGTTAAACTATTAAACAACTAAGTATGAGTTTTAATATAGGTCTCTAAAAACTGCATTAAATTTTAAACTAAGTATTAATAAATTTTAAAAATTTTGGTTTTCGATGTCAATTATTTTTTTATATTTTTAAAATAAATTTTTTGTATAAATCTAGTTTTTTACCATTTCAGATTTTAAATTTAGTAGAGAAAAAGTAAGAAAACAAAAAGATAATGTTAGAGAAAGGATCACTTGTGTAAATTCAGAAGTTATATGTAAAGAAAAAGATCGAAAACGAGAGTTAAAATGTATCAAAATAATTGATAACGAATGGAATAAGAAGAAACGGCAACAAATATACGAGTCATAGAGGCGATTCAGAACGATAACGAAACGATGTGCCTTTGAACAGTAGTTAAACATTGATGCACATAGACTGAAGAGGTTAGTAAAAGAACGTCTAGTACAAGAACAACACCAAAATACAATCAATCGGAGGCTGTCAAGAACATATGAAGCGAGCAAGAAAACGGCAAAGAGACACGAAATTAAGAAGACAGTTGAGACTAAACGAATTTCGTGAGCACTTGAAAAACAGAGACACCGAGGACATATGAGACAAGACGAAGAAAATCGAACACAAAAAGAGAAGAAGAATACAGTCTCTCGGAAACATGCTAGACAAGATGAACGTCCAGAAATTGGACCTATTAAACAGAAGCAAAACAAAAATTCGTTAAGAATAGCAAAAAGTGACATAAAACTTTGTAATGTTGAGAAATAAACTAATAGAATCACAGAAAAAATTAAATTGTGTGAAATAAACGATAGAATAACTTCAAAAGACTTGTTTAACAATTAAAAAACCAATTAGTGAGGCTCAACACTTATTTGCAACTCATGTTCTGATCTTTTTTCGACTCAACGATTCGAACATTGTGCTCCATTCAACAATGGTTTTAAACGAGAGTATCATTAAAATAAGTATTTTAACATAAAAAATGATTTTTTGCATTAATTGTTACGAAGATAATGTTAGCATCAAAGAAACTGGCACTCTCAGAATTAAACGGATTTAGAATTCCAGTGATACCTGAATCATTATAAAACTTGACGGAAGTAGAAATGCGTTCAGTTTCATAGCGAATACCATTTATGCAAGTAATTTTTTCCAATTAAACTAATTTTTTAATTTGTATGCTTCACTTTGTTGAAAAAAATATAAGACTGTTTAATTTCAACATAATAAAAAATTAGATAAATATTTAGAAATACATTAACTTTTAGTACATTTAAAATAAAAATCCATTAAGTTTAACACATATATGACTATATTTCCGCAGTAGTTTTGTTGATTTAACAAAAATTTTTTTTCTTTTCTTTTAATTTTGCTTTTGATTTTGATTTTAATTTTAATAATAATGATAAAAACACATTTCAATTACAAATTATATGTTAATTTAAAAACTGGACCGATAATTTTAATTGTACTCATAAAGAATCTATATAAAATATATGGCTCATAAAAAGTTAAATACATTTAATTTACGTTTAAAAAGTATCTTTTTGATCATTGGCAATGAACTTCAGAATTACTTAGGGAACAGAAAAATTTGATTTAATTTTTATAATTAAATTCCTTTTCTAAATTTTTATTCAATAAAAAATTAAACAAGTTCTTAAAAGATAAGTAATCCATTTATAATAAATTTGAAGTGTGCACACGAAGACCTTTCGCGCCTTTCTAGATGACTTAGTGTGATGCTTAAACCGAAACCTTATTGAAATCCTTACACAATGATTTAAGCTTGAAAACCAAAAAAGTGGAACTAATATTAATTATACGATAGCTAATATAATTAAGGATTCCTATTTATGGCGATAATAATAACACATATAAAATTTTTAATTTCTTTTATTTTTTAAATTTTTGTGTTTACACATTTAAGTACGAAATACAAGTGGTTATGAAACAAAATTAAAGTACTTATTTTTCTTTTTCTTTTTAGGGATGTACTCAATACTTTAAATGTATAAGAATTAAACTTTTAGTAAATATGAATGCTTAATTTTTAATTATTTTTTCTTTAATTTAGTAATTTGGAGGTATAATTACGTTCAGCGTACTTTAAATTTGCAAAAACATGATTATAAAATTTTTCTGTGTACCTCTTTCTTTTTACGAAAGACTCAATTAGTGCTGTTTATACGTTTCTTGTTCAGTTGACTTACATTATAGTTTCTTTTGCTCTCGCTAAAAGTAAAGATAGAAAGAGAAAAATTATAGGATTTAAATATTAAAACTACTGTGAAAAAAACCTAAATAATCAAAAAACATAAATTTAGTTGTAAAAAAAATCTGCGCACAAGCTATCAAGATTCAAGTGTTAAGGAAATAAATCGAGTTTACATTTTCCAACTTAAACAATCTTTCTTTAACTAAATCTCATTTAGCACGATAAATGACTTAGATATCGGCAGTGAGAGTTTACATATGATTAACGCATAATGGTTATAATAATTAATAAAGTGCTCTGATAATATTAAGTCTAACATTTTAAACCATTAAATAAAATGATTTCAACGTGCACCAAAGAAATATACAGTCATTGTGTTCTGATAACAAGAAAACATTATGATCATTTATTTTTGAACTAAAACTCAGTTTATTGTTTCTAAGTTCAATTAAAAGCTGTATCTTAAACGAGATTCATTTTTAAGTTAATTTAAACATTTTTAATTAATCAGCTAAATTGGAGACAACCTATATAAGCAAAATATTTTGTTTTTCATTTTTACCATTACTATTTTTATTAAAAACTGAGTTTTTATATAAAAAGAGGGTGATAAAAGGGGATTAATGCATCATAAAAATATACTTATTTTGAAAATCTACAACTTAAACGTACAAATTGATAATTTAATATAATACAATCACTTTAGTACTTTTTGCAACAAATTTTTAATGTACATTAAATACAAAGTGTAACAACAATTAAAATTTTATTATTAAATAAAATCCCTTTTAGTTAGATTGATATATATTTTTAAAATTAACATGTTTCAAAAGATATTTTCCACTATTATAGCCAATTTTGACCCATTTAAAGTCATTTATGATCCAAAATAAGCCCTGTTTTGCCGCTATTAAAACCAATTTTGCCACATTTTAGTGATCTTAAAATAGACTGCACATAGAGTTAAAAATACACAGACAGACATTGCAAATCCAATAGCTGACTTTGCTGAAGTGAGGTAAAAATCACAAATAAGTGTATTATAACTGTTATATTTTGTTAAAATATCTTATCGTTTAATCTAAAATAGTTGTCTCCTAAAAATTATTATGAAATCTATAACAAATTTATGTAATTAAACGTAAAATTGTGTCTAACGTAAATTGTTAAATTTGTGGTTTTTCCCTAAGACAAATATTAATAAACGAAAAAATTTCGTTATCTCCCTACAAGCTTTTTTGCCACAGTTGAGAATCGGATGCAAAGGTGATGATGCGTACTGTTCTTACGATGTTTTCTTAATTATAACCAACACCCTGATGTGTTTTAATCACCTTAAATCGGTATCTCCCAAAATACTTCAATTTTACAATATATCACTTGGCGCTTACACAATTAATTTTTGACTAAGAGGTTTGACGAATTGCTTTTAGTAAATGTGCAATAATCTTACAGGTTCTAATCTGTTATATGACAAGTTTTTAGCAAATATGCAACCTCGGAATCACCGAACAAACGTCACTCATACCACAGTTAAAATTAGAAAGACGATTATAGTGCTTAGAAATTGAAATGCAAGTTCACTTCAGACTGTTCTGCATTGTATTTTTCATCAAAACACTAATTAATAAATGGTTTTTCTCTACAAGACTCATTTTAATTAATTTTTAATAAATTTCTCATTTTAAAAGTTTCTTTTAGAACCTAAATATTTTATAAAAATAAATAGAATATAAAAAAGTAAACATAAAATTACATTATGATTTATCAACATCCATCCAAAATAATTTTTAAACGGTATTAATAATGAAATTAAATTGTAAACTGTAATAATTTCTCATAACCTTGTTAATTTATATTATGTTGAAACATAGATTAATATAAACGGGCAGGACCAATCAAAAACTTTTATAATTGATACTGTTTCTCGTATGTTTAATAAATAATTTCAACTTTTTTATTGTTAATTTGTTATTTTATAATGTTTCATAGATAACTTTTAACTTCCAAATACTTTTTTTTGTTAATTTCTATCATATATAATCAACACAAATAGAATTCATAAAAGCGAATACAATTACTCTGAAAGTATATAGATTATTTGTATTTTTTGGCTTTTTAAATATTTTTTCAGTTATATATTTTATTGAGTTACAGAATAGCGAATAAACTTGGGAGACAAGATCAACTTCTAAAATCATAGATAGATTTTAAAATCCAAATAATAACCGACAAAGTTTCCATTAAAATTAAGTTAATATGAACTGAAATGGGACTATTTTTCAGTTTATCAGTTATTACTTATCCTGCTTATTCTATATTAGAATTTAGAAATTAATATTATCAAAATTTATTTAATTTAATCAGTTTGCTACAAACGTTATTTTTTATAGTTAAAATTATATGTATATTTTTTGAAAATCAAAGGTTTTAAAATTACAATTTGTTGGATTACTTATTTATTTTTTTAAACTTTACTTTTAGTAGCTTTAATAAAAAGAAAAAGCTTGTTTTAGATTTGTGTTAAATCTGTTCATTAAAATTTTGTAATAGAGATGCACATATTAACCGGTTAAAGTTCATGTTAAAAACAAACATTTTGATGTAAGTTAAAGTTAAAGTTAAGAAACTTCTTACCTTAAAGGGTTAAGAAAAAATTACGACTTTA
The DNA here is from genome assembly GCA_034700185.1 of Phthiracarus laevigatus. Lineage (NCBI taxonomy): Eukaryota > Metazoa > Arthropoda > Arachnida > Sarcoptiformes > Phthiracaridae > Phthiracarus > Phthiracarus laevigatus. The sequence continues at coordinate 330 of JAQIXJ010003661.1, read as the reverse complement.
ATAATAACTCTAAATAAGATATGTTTTCTTTAAATTTGTTTTTAAATTATAATTACCAATAAAAATATATCGTGTTAACAAAGTGCAATAATTATTGGATAAATGAGTGAAATATTTATACAATTATTCATTTTCGCATTTTACTTGAACATTACTGATTGAGATTGTTAAGCTTACTGAAAAATTCATTTCTATAAAATTATTTGATAAATAAAAACGAGTGGTTTTATACTTTTGATAATGATTGTGACTCAGAATTTATATTTTTTAAATCTGTTGAAAAAACCATAACATTTGTTTGAATTAAATTAATGAGTTAACTCGAGTTAA
>JAQIXJ010003660.1:0-12287 GCA_034700185.1 Phthiracarus laevigatus | reverse complement strand
ATATATAATTTCAAACTTAAAAATATGATTTTAAATTAGAATCAAAGTGAGCGCATTACTAATGTTCATTCTTGTTTGGCCTAATTTTGGCAAAGTCAGATAAAAAACATATATTACACTATACATAGAGATTAAGTTATATCAAACTCGAAACGGCCATAATATCTGACTTTGCAAAGTTAGTTTTAGTTAGTATATGGTAGCTCGCTCTCTCAGTTAGCTCGGTATCTATTTCAATATTTCGTGTTTTATAATATACCAGCCCCATTAGCTGCATATGCCACATAAATATTGAATTCTATTTAGTTATTTTAACACGAATTTTGACTCTTTTAACTTGCGTTTTTAACCATTATGAGCCTGAAAATCAATTAAATGCCGCAAAACTGTGGCAGACGTCACAAAATTTCTAACTAAAGTTTTTGCCATTTTTGCCAAGGTTTGCCTGTTTTAACCAGTTTTTGTTTATTTTTAGACAAAACAATTCTTTATTACAGATAATAACGTCAGTAGACACTCGCATTGTTTTAGTCAATTTTGCTTTATTTTGCCTATTTTTTCAGTTTTTGGCCTTTTTTGTAAATTCCAAACTAGAAATCTATTTTTTAAGGCAATCGCAGCATATACCCTAATCTTATTTTTGAAAATTATTTTTCCGGTTTTGATACAAATTTGGTCATATTTTACACTCTTAAAAACAATTTTTCACTTTTTATGCAAATTTTGTCCCGATTTTTGCCTGTTTTAACCTTATATTGACCCATTTTTGGCCATTTATGACTCTTTTGATAACAATTTTGAGAATACTTTTTACATTGTGACACAATGTATTTGCTATATTAAAATTTAAATCCCTTAATTAACATAAGAAATCTTTAAATTCACCTAATAAGAATAAGAAATAATTCAAAATCCCTTTATTAGCAAAAGAAATAGGTTAAAATCCCTAAATTAACATATGAGAGTGAACACCCGATAAACAAACTGACGAACAGATAGAATACCCAAATCTATATATCTGAATTTTGCAAACTCATAAAAACAAGAACGTCACATTCATAAAGAGCTCACTTTTTCTCATGTAAATTCATACTTATATCACTAGTGTATAAGTTTCTAACAAAGGCTGCAAAATGCCAACTCTTTTCATTATTAAATCAAATCTGAGAAATCGTTTATTTAAACTAAGAATGCGGACAGGAGACGGACAGACGGACAAAGTCAAATCCTTAAGCTCTACTTTGTGAGCCAATGTCTTACGCTGTTGTTCACTTACGCGCCACTGTTTGTCCATTCGTTTATCTTTCATATAATTGCCAACTCTAGAGTTCTCAGATTTGCCCAACTCTTTATCAATCCGTTTATCTTTTTTGGCGTTACGATCCCATTCTTTCTCTGAATATTGCCACTTATCGTCTGCTCTTTTCTGCTGCATCAATTTCCGCTTTCTTTCCTTTCTTTCCTTTCTTTCGAATTAATTATAATGTTTAAATAATTGTATAGTTGAAGTATTGTAAAGCCTTGAAAAATTTAAATATTTATTAATAATATATTACTAAAAAGTTGATGTTCACTATATGAAGTCTGAATCACTATTGAGCCAGATTTCAGTTAATACTCTTTCAAGTACTTTGTAACAATAAAAGTAACAATGCACTTTTAAACATTTTTCAAAAATAGTACAACTTTATTTATAATATTTATTACTAAAACAAAACAATTAAAACTGTTGTAAAAAATATTACTTACCTTATAAAAAGTTGATCATTCTATGAAGTCTGAATCACTACTGAGCCAAATTTCGGAGAACACTATCTCAAGTACTTTTGCAACAATACAGTAAAAAACTATTCAAATAAAATAACAAAAATCTTTATTATTGCATAAACAAATAAAAAAAATTTTTATTACATTGTTGAAACACAAAAAACACGACGTTTTAAAACTTTTTCACAACAATGTATTATTAGAAAAATATGTTCGTAAATTTTCTTTGAATTAAATTTATTCCAACAATGTTTTTTTCAATAATAATATTTAAAAAATTTTTAAAAAATTTTAAAAAATTACTAAAAGCTTCCTATCGTACCAAAATCCCTTTATTATTATAAAGATTAAAGTTGGAAAATTTTAAAAATCGATAAAAATGATAAAAAATAAAAAAATAAATGTCCACAGAGTAACGGACATCCCAAATCCAATAGTTCGACTTTTTCAAAGTGAGCTAAAAAATTATTAGTTAATTAATCATTTATAATTTTACTATTATAAAACCAATCGTGAAGTTTGAATTCTATCTTATTATAGTAGAAATATTTTAGCACCCTTTTTGAAAAAGTTGGCTTATTTTTTTGAAAATGTCTGTTTTTCCGCTAGTCTGTCTGTGACAAGTTTTTTATTAAAGGTATTTCACCTGTTTTTTATCTAAATATAATGATTTTGTAGTTTTTATCGTGGCCAATAAATAGATTTATGCAAACTTGTCAAAAAAATATTTAAGAAAAATGAACTCTCTATGAATCTTCCGTTCTTATATAAGTGAAAGAATTGACAATTTTAAATGTGTTTTTAAATTTCCAATATAGTTTTTTTGCTTTAGATTTAATTTGCTTATGGCTTAACAATAAATTTAATATTAAATGTATCTAAAAAATTACAATGTTTGCGCTGCGAGAACTTTTTATAATTAAGTTTAGATTAAGTTTATAAATTGTGTGTATTATGGACAATTTATTTCTTAGGAAGTTATTTATCGTGTTCTACGTTTATAACACATTTTTAAAAAGATTTTAACTTAAATGATTAAATAATTTTAGTTTAACTTGCTATTAATATGATACAATAATATATCTAATGAATTATATAAAATATTCATTCTTCAAATAATAAATAAAAATTCAATGGATAACTGAACTTTAGAGAATCATTGTAATAGAGAACAGTCTAATCAGAGATAAAGTTCGGTGAGATATGCATTTGGCGCGAGATGTTTTTGGTGACTTAATACTTATTTTAATACTTGTGTGTAGTGTTGTATCGCTTTTTGAAAGATAAAGCAAAAGTTGAATTTTTTTTGAAGTTTACTTTAGCTTGAAGTAAAAGTAAATTACAATTGAATGAAAAAAAAACTATTAAACGCTAAAGTAAAACACAAGCTAAATGAAAAAAATTTAAAAGTGAAAGTACAATTCAAGTGAAATATAATATTTTTTTAAAAGTAAATTAAAATCAAATTGAAATCAATATTGCCAAAAGTAAGAGCAAAACACAAATTATTTGACTTTTACGTTTAAAAATTGTATTAAAAAGCGAAACAAAAAAACAAAAGTAAAAAAATATTTTAATTTCACTTTTGTTTGAAGCAAAAGAAAAAAAATACAAGCAAAATTAAAAATTATAATAAAATCAAAAGTAAAATACGAGTAAAATTTAAAATAAAACAAAACGAAAAAGCAAAAGACAATCTAAATTAAAATAAAACTCAAAAGCAAAAGTAAAAGAAAACCAAAATTAAAATTTGAAAGTTAAACAACACTACTTCATAGACTGGTAAATGCGCTCTCAGTCATAGTGCTCTACCCAAGTATTAAATATTAAACAATGCTTTACAGATCTCGCACCTAATCAATTGATGTTTGAGATTGAACGAACATAACTCCGTCGTGTAGCTAACAAATTAGTGTATTTTGTATAAAATAATGAGCTCAGTGGCGGAAACATATTTCAACTCCATGTATCGAGTTTTCCAATACTAAATAAGGATGACACGTGTTCTTTTATTTTATTTTTAAAATTCAATTACAGTTGTTACGTTCATCGAAACACAATAAATTAATTGATTTATTATTTCATTCTGTAATAAGTTCTCATTTATATAGAATACACGAAAAATTAAACTTTTAAAATATACGGCATCATTCTATGTATATAATTTTCATTATTCAAATTTTCTAGTTTGTTCCACGACTTTTCTTCTCTCTTTTGGAGTAACATAAACACGACGTGCTGATCTATAAAATGCTAAATCTTCTGGTCTATACTAATCGTTATCATCATAAGTGCTAATTCGATGATCTCCGTTAACCGTTATTATAAATTAAATTACAAATAATATTTTGGAATAAATCATAAAATATTTTAAATACTTGAAAACAGTAGGAAGACTGCGAACAAAACAAGAACCAGTTTGTTCATATTTGTACTAATTATAACGATACTATAAATGTAATGACAACAAAAAATATTGTAAATTTAATTTCGAAGTGCAATTATTTTTATATTTATTTTGTAAGCAAACAGTTTAAAATTTGATAGGATTTTTGATGATTTAATTAGTTTGATTTTAATCTATTAACTCTACTGAACACACTTTTTAATCTCAATTTTAATATTGCAGGCTTCCATTCCTTAAATAAAACCTAATTTTGATAAGCGCTCAAAACACTGTGAATATACAACATATTGGATCAGTATTTTGTTGATTGTCAAGCAATGATAAACCCGCAATTGATAGATTCATTTTGTTTAGTTTCTATGGATAAATTAAGCTATTTATTGTGTTAAATGCGGTATTTGACGCAAATTGATAAATTCTGTAATAGTATAGCCTATGTAACCCTATTTGTAAATGTATCACAATTCAGTGTTAATAAAGTTTTTAACCTTTAACAACGAAAGTTGAACACTGCATTGTGCAATAATATTATGTTAAACTAAGCTAAAATTTAATTTAAAATCTCAAAATAAAATACATGCAAATTTCAGTGGTCGAGCTAGTGCGGACAAACGGACGGACAGTGTCAAATGCATAAGCTCGTCTTTTTCAAAAAAGTGAGCTAAAAATGAACAATTACAACCTTTTAAATTAAGCTAACTTTGATTATAATATTAATTTAATTTAAAAGACTAACCAAAATTAATTATGTTCAAACTTTCTAAACATTAAATCTAATGATTCTATTGTCTCAAACTTTTTTATGCAAACAAGATTCTAATTTTTTATGTTTAAAACTATTTTCGGTTTTTTATTTTAAGCAATAATTCATTATGTGTTTTTGAAAAATTAGTCCATATGAAAACATTGAACATCGAAAAGATCATAAAAACTTTTTCTAATTATTTAATCCAATGTATCATTATTATTTATTTAAGACAAATTAAAATTATAATTTAAAAATTAAATAACAATTTTTAGTGTTTCCATATCAGTAGTGATGTTTCGTTTTTTGAAAAGTAAACGTAAAATTTGAAACTTTTACTTTCGATTTCCGTAAAAATAAAACACAAATAAATTGAAATTTTGTAAACAAACTTTAAATTTATTTGAAATTAATATTTATAAAAACAAAAGTATTATAAAATTTTGATGAATAATTTTCCAAAAAGTAAATTGCAAATAGTAAAAGTAAAATATATTATCGGACTGATTTCTAAAAATTGTTGTTTTATAATTTAGTTTTGTTTTTAGCTTACTTTTAGACTTTGAAAACAAATAATAATAACAATCATTTTCCATAAATCTTTATTAAATCATGTTTGAAATCAACTATTAAAAACTTTATTTCATTCCATTGGTCCGGTAGTGGAATTGGAGTTTACCTCAGCTAATTGAATGAAAAAATTGTGTTTACCGATAATGGAACGGTTATTGACTTTTTTGCTCGCGGTATTGGAGCGGTACTGGTTTTTAATCTAATTTAATAAACAAAATTTAAATAATGTATTTATCAAATAACAAAGACTTTTGCATTTTTAATTCAGTTTTTAACACTTTATTTTTAAAACATAATTAACTGCAATTTTTTTGACCTCAAATTACAACTTATAACGTAAGAAATTTTTTGATCCAAATCGAGTTGAGCTTAAAGCTTAATTTTTTATGTTATAAAACGGTAATGAGTGCAAGGGTAGTGAAATAAATAAAACTAACGGTAACGGTCCGTTAATCAAATGAAAAAATTGCGTTTAACAGTTTAATTGGTACGCAAAAAAAAGCTATATCAGCATTATAAAACACATTTAAAAATGTTAATTTTTAATTCAAAAATGCGATTGAATTACTCCAAATGGACTTATTATAAATTAAATTATAAGCAATTAGTTCTCAAATATACTTAATCCTAAGTATATATTTTAACAGTTCTGATTAATAGGCAAATTTGAATTTTAGAAATTTTATCACAAAAGTTACATCATTTTGTCTTGTCAAAGTTAGCTAAAAAACAAGAACGAAACATTCATAGAGAGCTCACTTTTTCCAATATGTATAGCTCGTGACCATCTAACTTTAGTTGTGACATAACGTGTGTGTGTATTCAGTTTTAAACATAGATGTTGGTCAAAATTGATTCCTTTTATTGACAGTGAGTCTCTGTTATCTCCTTTACTAATATGAAACAGCGGACACCGGGACGGACAGACGGACAGACATTGTCAAATCCATAAGCTCGCCTTTTTTAAAAAAATGAGAGTAAAATGAAACAACACTAGAAAAAAGGTTATATAAAAAAATTTTAAATGGTTTGCAAAAAAACTATATCATTATTTTAAAATGTTAATTTCCTAATTCAAAACTAAATGTCCGCAAAACGCTGATCCAAATATTCTTATAATGGCAAAATTATAAGCAAATAGTTTCCAAATAAAATTCATTTACAGTTTATAATATTGCAATTATGATTAGAATTAGACTAGTAAACGGGCCCCGATTTGTCGAGCTTTGCTTGTATTTTGATTTTAGAATTTAATATAAATTTTTTTATTTGGCTTACAGCATAAGTGAAATTAAATTATTCCTTTTAACTCTGCTTTTTATTACGCTTTTATATCCAATTTTAAAAAGTAAAAGTAATATAATATGTTTTTTGCTTTACTTTTGGCAATATTGATTTCATTTGAAATTTGCTAATAATTTTAAGAAACATTTTCATTTCACTTGTTTTTTACTTTCGTTTTAAGAATTTTTTCATTAAGCTTGTATTTTACTTTCGCTTTTAACAGTTTATTTCATTTCAATTGAATTTAATTTTATTTCAACACTACTTGACAATCACATATGATCTAAAATTATAATTGTCACACGTTATCACAGTGTTTGAGCACTTAAAAAGTGTCAATCGATTGAAGAATGATTGACGGCATCAATAAGGTCTTGCGAAATAAGAGCTTATAAAATGTGGATGTTCTAGCTTTTAAGCTCAGTATTGTTGTAAAAAAGTTAATTTTTTTAATCAAGAATTAAATAAAGTACACATAAAGATCAAATAAATACATAAAAACTAAATCATGTTATAAACAAACTAAATAGCATTTAATAATGTTCAAAATTGCTCGAGATTATTAAATGTTCACAAATATCCACGCAAATACGATGCAATATTTTCTCTGTGATAACCGCCTGGGATTGGTTATATAACTGATGTAAAGAAAGTATATAAATGGTGGTGAATTTAATATGATATACTGTTTAGTTTAATTATACAATTTGCGCTATTTATTAGTCTTAAAAACTGGCACAATTGCTACAATAAAGTTTAAAGTAATTATAAGTTGAGAGAAACTCAACTTAAAATTTGCTAATAGCTTTCTTTTTTCGACCACTCTTCCAAATGTGAATCAAAAAGACTACTTTTAATAATATCGAAATATTTGAATGGTTTATCTTGTGATCGCTGAATATATTTCATTTTCCCGTTCACTTCGTTTTGCCTGAGTTTAAAAACTTTCGATCAAATTATTTATTCCCAAATGTTTCATTAATTAGCGATACATTTGGCGGGCATTGTAAAACTCGTATAACTTTGATCGCAAAGTTCTTACAGCTGTTATCAAATACATTTCACAGAACCGCGAATACATTTCACAAACCGGAGATGTGCAAATACATTTCACAACGCGTCAAATACATTTCACACAACTAGTTTTTAGCATAGGAACCACTTTATGTTCTAACGATATGTGTATTATTTTAAATATTAAAATTATTTATTAATCAATTAAATGATTTATTTATATTTTTAATCAAAATAATTATATCTGTGGAAAAGTAAAAACACAAATAATTGACTTGAAGTAATAGTTTGATATGAAAAATTTGATTTATGAATTAATATCATTATTTATCGATATATGCCTTTTAATTACTACTGACATCAAAGTTGAATATTAAATATTATATATATTTATAATACATTTTGTTTTCTCCTTTTGTTTTGGATTTATTTATAATTTTACTTGTATTTTACTGAACAAACACTACGCCATGTTTAATTATAAGCCTTTAATACTTACGAATTTTCCATATTATGAATTTTTAAATATATAAAATCGTGAACTTAAAAAAACCAGGAATAGTAATTTTAATTCCTCGTCAATAAAAATATGTTTTTTTTGCAGAATGAAGATTTTACAAAGATCTGATTTAGTATGACAGAATATATACATATTTAGCTGTAATAAATTTTGAATCATTTAGATTAATTAAATAAAACATATAATAAAATGCAATTTAAAAACAATCGCAATTCATTTATTTGAAAACGATTTGATCAATATATGAGTTAATTTATATAAGTTATGCTATTGGTTTATGGATTACCAAACCTCTAAGTATATTATACGTTCATGTTTAAAAAATTTAGAAAATTCATTCAAGGCTTTTAAATGTTAGTATTTTAAAATTACGAATAAATTTTGAAAGATATTTACTGATGACTAAAAAAACCATTATTAAAAGTTAACTTAGAATAACGAGTAACTGAAAATGGAAATTAAAGGTTGTTGATTATTCCATGGTTCAATAATTGCTAGAAGTAAGTAGAAGAGGCGTCCATATACCCATTTAAAAATTTGTATTCCTAACTAAAACTTTATACCACTAGCTAAAACCTTTTTTCTAAAAAAAACATTTTTAGGTTTTTCTAAACTTAAAACTCCTGACCCAAATCTTATACCTCTGGTTATTCTAAAAAATAAAATAATACACTAATTTAAATTTAATATTTTAATTAACAGATAATTTTACAAAAGTCTATTCGGTCAAAATCCCTATAAATAAAGTTTTTCGTCAAGTGGACAGGATTTGTTTCATTATCTTTTGAATAAATAAAGTGAGAACTACAGTATATGCTACTTCCTTAGTATTTATATTCAGCTTCACTTAAATGACTCATGAAATAAGTTGGATTAAATTCAATGCTAGTAATGCTGTTTGTACTGTATTAATGCTTATCTTCATTCCAAGCAAACGAATTGTTTATAAAAATTACTCAAATCTGACTTTTTAAGAAATACTCTGAAATATAATGATAAAGAAAAGTGCAAAAAAATCAGTAGCTTTCCAAACAAAAGTTCTAAGTGGATATAAAAAGTGATATTATTGAATTCTACTAAATAAAGTAAAACCAAATTATTCATAAAGTTTTTCCCAGTAAGAAACCATTGACACGATAAATAGATTTAAGACTATTCTTAAATAACTACTAAGTTATAAAGGTTAATCAAATTTTGTTTTCCAAATTAAAAAGATAATTTGTGCTAGGAAATTTTCATTCGATTCTGACAATATTGAGTTAGCGTTTTGTTTGTTATTAAATTTTAAAAATTTCTAAGTATAAATAATTCCACTTGTTCTTTTGAATAATTAGTTTTTATTAACATGTTATCTTGTACATGATCTACAAAATAAATATAATGACGAGTTTTGACTTTGATAAACAATCTCTGAACTAACTACAATCAGTATAAGAATAAATGTAATTTTTTAAATTTATCAGTTTTTGAAAGGAAACAGTAATTTAACAAATATTATACAAATTTATCTTTATAGCTCTATAAAAGAGCTACTAGTAAAAGGTTAAACAAATTTCAACAAAAGAGTACTGAAAGTGTGAATATATTTTCACCAATAAAAAAAGTTTTTGCAATTCCCTTAATGGCCTAAAATAAACAGTCTCTATAAGACACTAAAATAAGTATATCTTATCTAACGATAATTATGAAATTAAATCTTAATCTTATCAATAACTGAAAGTTTAGTAATTTATGAATAACACTAACTAGAATCCAACTGATTAGACTGATTAGAGTTAGTAAAAATATAAAACTTTTATAAACATATTTTAGCTACATATCGGCAGAAACTTAACATATTGTTGGTTATTGTAATACGCATCATGTGTTCTTTATTGAAATTTTATTAGTTCTGTTTAAGCGCTTTGATAGTTAACATAAGTTAAATAATAATTTTGACGTATCACAAAAAATGTTTTTATTCTTAGTTAATCTTTTTGGAACCTGCGACTTGATTTTAGAAATAGAATTTAATTTATCTCTAATTTATATAATTAAGAAAATTGAAAACGAATTAAATGTATAAAACTCAAACATGTTATAAAATGTCCTTCATAACATCGAAATTTATATAATAATAATTCATATAGTATGTATTCTCTTATCAGCTCCAGACATAAACGATGCACTCACCGTTAGGCACCTCCACCAGTGAAGTGAGCGAAGTGTTTATACGTTCCAATAATGACCACACTCGTCCACGACCGAAATCTCCGTAGCGCTTGTATTGTCCACTGATATGTCAACACAAAACAATATTCACCATAAACAAAACCTATTGTTTATCAATGCGAATTATAGATATTAATTGTAAAAAAATAATTTTGATTTTAATGAATAAATAATTTTGTTTTCAATAAATAATAACTTCAGTTTATACTAAACAATATAAACGATTTATACTAAACAGTATAATTAATTGAAACAATTAAAATTGATATATTTATTTAAAAATAATTTGTTACAATGGTCTGCCATCGTACGCTAACAGAAATCATTACGAATTGAGTTAGAGATTAAATCATAACTGAACATATTATACAATACAATCGCTTATATACTAAAACATTAACAATAAGGTAACGATTAATCATTATTTAAAAACAAAAGTGAGTGTTATGTGTAAACAAAAGGTTAATATTTGCGTGAAATGTGTGTTGGCGTACAACAATACTAACAACTAAACAGTTTTATTATATAAAACTAGTAACAATTCGGCTAAGAATAATAATAAACCATTTAACATTACTTTGAAATGGATTTACATGTTATTCAAAATAAAAAACGGCTCATAGATTTGGTAATCAGGTTAACATTAAAGCTGCATACTGTACTAATTTAAGTAAATCATCTTTGGAATCAGTGATTAAAAAGTTAGTTTTCATTACCATTATGTAGTACGGCATTGGAATTGGAGATTAGCGATGATAATGGAGATTTAAAAATTTTAATTATCGTTAATGGAGCCGGTTATGCCTTTTTTGCTAGAAATATGGGAAGAATATGGGTTTTAGGTCTGATCTCACATACAAAATTTAAATAATGTGTTTATCAAATTATAAAAGATTTTTACTATTTTATTACAGATTTTTATCAGTAAATTTTTAAAATAATAAATGCTGAGCTGTTTAGACTCATTTACAATTTGTTAATAAAAAAGTTTTTATCGATCTAAATTGAGTCAAAAATAAATCTTAAATTTTGAAATAATAAAAATCACGGTAATGAAATAAAAAAATTATTTTTAGTTTAAATGGTATACAAAATCTATTTCAACATTTTAAAAATATATTTTCATAATTCAAAATTAAAGTCGGTAAAATGCGTTCAAAATAGCATTATAACAGCAAAATTATAAGTAATTAGTACTCAAAAAAATTTCTTTTACAATTCATATTAAAGCAGTTATGATTCATGTAAGTAGGTAGGGCTTTTGTTTGAACCCTTGAAAACCTATCCCTGGCCTAAACCTTATACCCCTGGCCTAAACCTTCTACCCTACTAAAACAAAAAAAATTTAAATTTGCAAATAAATTTTATTTTAAATTAATTATTTACAATTTATTTATTTATTTATTTATTTATTTATTTATTTATTTATTTACTTATTTAATTATTTATTAATTTATTTATTTCTTTTCTTATTATTAAAATCATTAATTAATGATTGGAAATCCCGATTTTATTTTCCAATCACCGGTTTTATTGTCCGGTATTCCAGTTCGAACCGGATTTTTTCGCTATTAGCGATTCTATGAGCCCAGTAGCTCCAAATTAAGCCATGTTGGACCTAATGTCGCTTCATTGAAGTGCTTTCAGCGTTATCTTTAAATATAAAAATTGAAATTGAAATGCAATTTAAATTAAAAAATTAATAAATATTACCTCCACCGGTAATTTCTAAGAATGCATGTATGCATTCGTGAGCAAAAAGCTCA
>JAQIXJ010003659.1:0-12287 GCA_034700185.1 Phthiracarus laevigatus | reverse complement strand
TTGATTAAAGTGTTATTCTGCGAACACAAGTATCTGTTAAAAGCGAAAGTTTTGCTGCTCCTATAATATATAAACATGTTTCTCAGATTTCATTCAATGGCAGCCAAATAAGGCTGTGCGCGACAGTATCGAATCATAACCGCACTTTTCATACTCCAAATTACTTTCATATTCCCCTACCAATAAAAATTAAATTTATTATAATATTAATTAATAAAACAGAAACGGGTAAAATAAAAATTAGTTGCTTTCTAACTGCTAACTGAAAAGCGAATTAAAATTTTTTAATGCAATTCTTCCACTAATAAATAGCGAGTATAAAGATAGACATATAATAATTACGCAATGAGCTCAGCAAAAGCGAATTTGGTCCAAGTTTTTTGCGAGCAGAAGTAATAGCGGTTCTAAAAATAACTGCCACACATCTATTCGCCACACGCATTAAAATTAGCAAAAACAACGATTTCGTATTACGCGTCGCTTTGCTCTGTGCAGCAAAGCTAGTCGTCGTAGAAGAGTTTGTACTCTTTCTCAATTCGGTTTTTGTAAGTGTTTTTTGGAGAGAGAAAGATATAGTGAATATAGCAGTGAACGTCCAAATACCTAAACGCTAGTACAATACAGGATTCTTATCTAGTGATTTATTCTGGTAATAATAAATAATTAGTTTAGTTTTTGCTATTTTGGTTTTTATATTAAACTCTTTTCTTAATATACGTTTTGATTATTGTCTTAAATCTATCGTTTAAAAGAATTAAATTTTTACTTTGTTCTACCAAACATTTATTTACTCTCGACCCCAAAACTCAACCTCCATTATCTACTATACAGCTTTTTAGTTGTCAATAATCATGGCATTATCCGAAGAAGAGAAGCGTAAGGCAGAGGATAAAGAGCGAAAGAAGGCAGAGGTGCGAAAGCGTTTGGAGGAAGCGGCGCGAGCCAAGAAGGGAAAGAAAGGTTTTATGACACCAGACCGCAAAAAGAAGCTAAGGGTAAGAAATATTTTTCTGTTTAGTTGAGGATATTTTTAGCGCTGGCATCATCTTTAGATTTTCTCCCTCTCGTTATTTACGCATTAGTGTTAATAATAATAATTATGCTAATATTGTATAAACGGAGCTGTAATTACTGTATAAGGTATATTTATAAACGCCATACCAATATCATTGTTCACGTTATTATAATTTTAGCAATTGTTGAGGAAAAAAGCGGCGGAAGAATTGAAACGCGTACAGGAACAGAAAGCGGAGGCACGACGAAAAGCTGTCCTGGAAAGGTCTGGAAAGCCAAAGATCATCGATGGAGTGAATGAAGGTTAAGATTTTAATTTTTATATTAAATATTGTTTAATCGAATTTACTTCAAACAATTAATTGAACATTGGTTTTAACTTAACAATTCGCAGCTACATTGCAACAGGTACTAAAAGACTATCACGCGAGAATAGCTAAATTGGAGGATGTAAAATACGACTTAGAATACGATGTCAGACAAAAAGATTTTGTGGTATTCCCATGTTTTTTATATAGTCATTTATATATTTCACTAACAATTTCTTTACGCATAATTGACAATAAATACCGAATTATTGTTTATTTATAGATTAACGAGTTGTCAATCCAAGTGAATGACTTGAAAGGCAAATTGTTAGTCAAGATTTTTTTCCTATTGATTCAACGTTTATATACTTTCAATAATATTTTTTTGCATAAAATTTATATTTGCAGTGTTAAACCAATTTTGAAAAAAGTTTCCAAATACGACGGAAAGTACGGAAAAAATCATTTTATCTATTTTATTTTGAACTTTTTGCTTACTGAAATAAACACAAAAAAACTGATGTATGTGTTTGTATATATGATTCGACGCAATTGTATAGGTTGGAAAAAATGGCAAAAGTCGCTGAGAAGGCAGAAAAAGATTTCCGCAATAACTTGAAACGAGTTCAATCCACTAAATTCAAACTAGACGAGGACGAAAGAGAGGTATGCCTGACTCTAACTTTTTCGCCAATTGATTTTTGCGAATTTGAATTATTCAAAAAAATAAAACAAACAATTTTTGCGATATTTTTGTTTTGGAGACGAACGCATGAAATTTTTTTGATATTGTGAAATACCAATCTTTTATGTTTTGTTTTGTGTAACACGTATTTTTTTTGTTTAAAATCTTTTATTTTGGTTGTTTCAGACTACGAAAGCATTTCTAAATTGATCCTAAGCTAAACAAATTTTTTACAAAAAGTTATTCAAATATAAAACTTAATAAATTTAACGAAATGCTTAAAATATATAAGCTTAGAACAAACTTTATATCTCTACATCTTGTTTTTGGTTTCGAAGTTTTGAAATATTTATTTTGATAATTTTGAGAAGTGAAAAATTTATTCACTATTTTTGTAGAATAAAATTGTTATAAATTGGATGTATTGGATGGTGAGATGTATACAGTATTAATTGAATTCTCTTAACGCAAACATTATTTTTTCGATAACGGTTTGAATACTCGATTTAAATATTTTGACGATAAATCAGTATAATGACAAAATATATACAAATATTATTTTAAACCGTTAACATTTAGAGCAATTTAGCGTTAAATTTTTTTCCAAAGTTTACGATAAACAGGAAGCTAATTCCAATGAAATGATTCAATAAAACTGTGAATCGTTTATTCAAGGAATGAAATATTATTTAATTTTTGATCATTGCTTTCATATTTTGAAACATTTAAATAACGGATAAAATGTAAATTATATTAAGCGTAACGTTTTATTTTCTGTTTCTATTATTGATTGAAATTAAAATGTAAAACTTATGAGAGATTGCTGTGGATTTTCTGTGTTTAAAGGAAGTTGAAAGGAAGAGAAAAGAGGTGTGTTCACAAATTTATATATGTATTTATTTACTTTAACTTTTAATCTTAAAGTTTGTGTGCTATTTTTAAAATTCAAACTAATTGCAAATTTATGTATAACAGTAAGCCTAACTAAACAAAGTTCCAAATAACTTTTTTGTGCTTTGAATGAAAATTATTCGTTTAAGTGTTCATATTATATTGAAATTACCTTTTATGAAATTAACAGATTTTATATTGATTTTATCCATTTATTCTTTGCTTTTAGTTTTAAAATACTTTTAATCAAAATTTAATTCTTTGAATTAAAGGCATTTTAGGCTTAACAAGTCATTTTTTCTTAAAGTTCGGAATACTTTAACATTATAGGCTAACATTTATAAGATATAAATATTTTAAAAGAAGGCAATAAATTTTATAAGCAGTAAATGTTTTAGGCAAAAAACGTTACCATTTATAACTAATTCTAATATAATTTAAACATCACAACAGGCACGTCCCGAATGGGCTTTGGGCAAGAAATCTGATGGCAAAATTGAGTCCGAGGAAGTGGAAGTGGAAGATTAAAAACATAAAAATGATTACTTATAATCTTAAAATCTTTAAAATTATGTTGAACATGACAATATGTGCGCTATATTATGATAATTATTTATAATTGCACTCAATATTTTCTTGTTAACTATGCATATAAATATCTCCTTATAATTAATTGTAATTGAAAAAAGATTGATATTTAATTTACTGTCATTAAAATTTTAAATGTGAGTTTGTAACTAGAGTTCTTATTCTCAATATTCCGTAACTTAATTTAAGATATATGAAATTAGTTCAAATTGAATTTCAATTTTCCCATATTATAATATTTTTTGTTTGATTTAAATGTTTTAATTTAAATGATAAACATGTAAAGAACACAAAATATTGCTATAAAAACAAACATTGTGAATCAACGATTTAAGCGGCCATTCTTTGGCGTTCGGACCAAATTATTTTTCAAAAAACTGTTTGATTTTTTTTTGCTGGAAAAGCTTAAAACATGCACCACTTAAGGTTCATTGAAATTGAAAGACAATTTATTCACTTTTGACCAAATAACATAAACAAATTTTTAATTCTACTTAAAAACATTAAATGTCATAAATTAATCAAAAAACAATTAATTAATAACTTTAAAAATAGCTTATAACGCATAAATATGAATATCATAAAAGTGAAAATAATAGAAAATTCAAATATTATTTTTGTCGTTTAAGAAAAGGAATACTCATTTTGAGATTAATGTCGTCATTCGCGAAAAAAGCGCAATAGTCTTGAAAATTGATTTCCCGATTCGAACCACAATTGGTTTCCATAATCACTCGGTCAGCGATTTGGTCGATCTTCTCGCTTGTGATGGTATTCCCAATTATTTTACGCAATATCTCGCACAGATCCGCGTAATTGATCTTCGAGTCATCGTCGATGTCATAGATTTTGAACGCGAACCGTAACTTTTCCCGACGACGTTTCGCTTTCTTCGCTTTCGTTGAACTGTCCGAAACCGTGCGAAAAATTGCGATAATTTTGACGAATGTTGGAAAATCGATTTCCCCTTCTTTCGAGTATCGCATCATCACTTCGATTATTCGGTCTTTCAGTGGATTGTCGCTCAATTCCGATATGTTATTCAAATCATTTCGGTTTAATTTTACAACGTTTCGAGAATCTAAAGCCAGAAATCGTGTCCAAAACTGTTCGATCTGGCCATAAGAAAATCCGGTTCGCTCTATTATTTTTTTAGCAGTGGATAATAGTAATTCGGGTTTTTCGCCACCTTTTACGTATACCAACGATGCGATGCTGTTTCCCATTTTTAAATGTTAAGTTTTTAGATTTTGTAGCGGCTTATTAAGCATTTGATCCATCGATGCATTCGAATAAACGTAACAATTAAAAACTAACAATAACACCGAGCTCGTCACTCGCGTGCACTATTATTGCCATTCAGTTTTACTAAGCAACAACAATAAATTATAGTTTAATTATTTGGTTGCTCGTCGCGTCAGTTAAGCATACAGTTAAGTTAAATCATTATTTATCATTGTTAATAGTATAGGCAACAAGAAGACAGCGTTGATCCGTATCTCAAGTTTTTATTTAAGCAACGAATGACCAGTTATTATTTTAATTATTGTCATACGCGAGCAGTCAGGCGGAAAAAAAATTGAAATAACAAGCGGTCGTTCGTCATTGCTATTGAATTTAAAGCGCTTAAATAAAAAATTATCAATAATATTAATTTTGTTTTTCAATTTTTAATTAAAAATTCATAGTATAATCCAATAATACAGCAATAATGATGCATTATAATAATGCAATTTTTTGAAAATAAAGTTTTTGCATATAATTTATCTTTTATTGCTATTTCTAACAATAAAAATTTCACATTAGTTTATTAAAAAGGGTTAAAATCATGCTTACAATAAATAAAAATTTTAATTGTTTTAAAAAATTGAATTACGTATACTCGAAGTATACTAAATCCGTAAAAGTGATCGTCAATGCCACAAAACACCCAACACGATCGCGACCGAAGGAAAAGTAGAGCAAAGAAAAGAAAAGAAAAAAGAAAAAAGTGGTGGTTAAAAAGGAAAAAGGAACCAAATATAAGCGGAAGCGACAGTGAATCGTATGCAACTGCGGAAAGTGACGATTCATACGCATCTGCCGACGATTTTGACGCGTTTGTATCTGCTGAAAGCGATGATTCGTTCAAATCTGCTGGAAGTGGTAAAGCAGGTGAAGAGGAGTTTGAAGAAGCGCGAGCAACAGCGGAACAATGCGTGATATGCTACAGGGATGACTTAAATGACGATATCATTAGACCGTGTCATTGTATCGGCGAGAATATGGGACATCACTTCTCGTGCCTTATTAAGCGAATCGTTACAAACGGTGACAAACCATGTCATTGTGGACAAAAATTTACGGATCCAAGAATAAAACGCATAGAACAAATTAGTTTGGGCGATACGATAGTAAAGTATTGGCAATTTTACGCCGTTTGTCTTCTCGCAATAGGTATATTTGTTAAAAATTTATTGGAAGGTGAAATAGTACCACCGCCTATCGTTTTTTTATTAGCTTATGTTTTTTTCCATTTCGTACTGTTTGTACCCTCAATTTTTGGACTGGAAGGCGAAGCGATTGAGTTTACTTGTCAGAAACAGGACGGAACTGAATTTGTTTATACGTACGAGTTTGGCCCTAAGGAAGGCAATATGGAAGTTAACGATGTGGTCGCCGCTATTACGGGTGAGACTATAACATGATAGCTTCTTATCAGCTATTGTTTCATGAATTTGATTGATTTAATTTAACAAAATAAATAAAATATATTTTATTGGTTGTGTTGACTCTCTAAATATATTTTAGTAATTACCCTATGATTTTAAACCATTGATTTCCTGGTTTCCACTTTTTAGAAATTATGTTGACGTTTATCGATTTAAACATTAGATGCAATCACTAGATTTCCACCATTATATATTGTATTTCTAAAACTAACGATAATGTTCTTAAAACCTTATCAATAATAATTAAACTAAAAAGTTTTAATAAAACCATAACTGTATGTTACTTTTATAAATACTATTATGGTATTATTCTTAAAATAAAACACAATTTAAAGTGAAATCAACACAAATTAAACTTTATTTCATCAATTATTATTATTATCGTTAATTCCAATAAATGATAGCGCAAATAAAACATAAATTTTTGTTTTCATTTTTTTTATAATAGTTTGGATGACAATCAATACTATTATTATATCAAAAGTATAATAACGATTGGTGTGATTATTTGGGTGTAAGTATTTGCTGATTTTGTCATTATTTTTGATCCAATCTATCAGTTGTCCAAAACTATAAAATAAAACTAAATGATTGAATATTAATTTAACATATAATCGAAAGTTCGTTCCTTACTTTTGAATTATTAATTCAAATTGTTTTAAAATATATATGCAATAGTCTAATCAGATTCTTCCTCCTCCTCTTCTTCTTCTTCCTCCTCTTCCTCTTCTTGAGCTGGTGGTGGCGCTGGTTTGGGTGCTGGTCGCGCATCTTGTTGCTGTTGTTGAGTGAGTTCTTCAAATCCAACCGGTTTTATAAACGCATCCAACAGATCATCGTCGCCATCGTCGTCATATGTTCGCACTCCAGGTTCAAACACCTCTTTGTTTTTGGGATTTGCTGGATCCCATTTGGGTAAACCGGCCTTTTCTTTTTCTTTGAACTCGCTCATTTTTTCCTGCCATTGTTGTTCAACCGTCATTTCGGTTTGCTGGTCAAAACCCTTTTATATCCAATATAAAAACACACAGAAATATATAATTATGAACGTTTTTTCTATGTTTCTTTTTTAATATAGTTTTTGTTACCGACTAATAATGAGTAAAAATGAGAGTTAATTTAATTTTTTCTAATTTTCTAATGTGATTTTGAAATGGTTATCTAAATTTTCTATTTAAAATACTCTACACAATAATTAATTGCCAAGTAATTTAAAAAAAAAATTAAAAAAGACTTACGCCTTCAAACAATCCTTTTTTATCGCCAAATGTTCTGCGATCAAGGCGTCGCTCATATTTGCTAGCAGTGAGAATTTTTGGCGGAAATTTGTCTGACACAGCGCTATTTAAATTATAAACAAATGGAAAAAAGTCAATAAAAGTATTTCTATAATATCTTACTGTACAGTAAATTGGGATTAGAAGTTATTAATTATCATGAATTTTTTAAAAAAAAATTAGACTTGTTTATTTGTAAAGTTTTGAGCACAAATAATTGGCAACGTTTATAAAGCTTAATATCTAAAATTGACACATACTCAGGATCGAGACCCTTCTTGAGCGCTTTGTTACGATTTATTTGTCGTTGACGTTCAGCCAATTCTTTCAACTGGAGATTATAAGATAATTCAGTAAAAAGAGAAAGTGCACAATTTCAAGTTCCAAAATAAAATCTATGTCACACTATTTAAATCGCAACGTACGTCATAGTCTTGTCGCTTTTGACGCTCTTCAAGATCGTATTTGTCGCTCTCCAGTTGCACTATCAAATCCCAGAGTTGTGTCGCCTTCTTTCTTAGCTCTTCTACCGATAAGCCCTCGATATCGAGAGCCTTAACTCGGAACGTCATGGCGATTTTTTTATCTTCCGCCAACTGTTCTTTTGTTTTGCCCATTTCGCTTCGTGCAGATATTACATTGGTAAACTGTTAATGCATTTTACATGATAATATGTGGTTAACCGTAGTTTAATGTTAATATAACTTACTCTATCGAATCCAGTATTACCAAGTGTAGCACCGGGTCCGCCATCTGCCCTCTTAGTAATAACAAAGTTTCGCTCTACCGTAACCTTTTGGTCTTTGTTTGCAAGCGCTGCCTGCATTGCAGCTCTTTTCCTTTCCGCGTCCTCTAAACGTTTACGTTTTGCTTCGGCCTCTCGCGCTCTTTTCTCTTCCTAATATTATAAGTGCATTGTGCTTAATATATTTTGATATAACGTATAAAATACACTAAATTACCATTTCCTTTACTCTCTGAGCTTCTTGTTTCAGTCTAAAGTCGTTCAACATCTTTTCCTGATCAGCTCTCTTGACTTTTCTGGCTTGCTATACATTCATTAAAAGTTTTTATTATTATTACGAAAATAATTTAAATATAATTGTTTTTTCAATGTGATTATTCTACAAAGAATATATAGATCTATATTGTTAAATTTTGATTTTTTGACAAAAACATAATAATTGTAAAATTTAATTACAAAAGTTCACAAGAATGGATCAATACATTAGATCTTGAATAAATCACAATCAATTTTTAAAATCATTAAAATTTTAGTTTTAAGCATAAATTAATAAACATCTATGTGTGAAACTAAAAGTATGTAAATTAAATACCTGTCTATCTTTAAGCTTTTTAAGATCTTCCTCTTCCTTAGCTTTGGTTTTTTTTCGCTGTTCCATGTACTCGTTCCACATTTGTTCTTCCTCTTCTTTCTTTTTGCGAAGTTTCTCCTAAATTTAAGAAATTCAATAAAATTGAAATAATATATAAATTTCTAGTATTTTCCCAGACATAAAGTTGTATCTTAAGTAAATGCTAGGTTAAACTGACAACTTATTTAATACAAGGCGCATGTTTTTGGTAAAATGCAATAATTGCACAAAATAACAAACATTTTTTTTGAATTGTTGCGATAATTTTTAAAATTTTTTCAGGCATTGTTATTTATAGAAATGTAAATTAATTTTGTAAAGAATGTAAATTTTTCTTTTGCTTCGACACAAATAAAACATGTACAAAAAAAAATCTATCACTATTAGAAGAAAATAATAATAGATAGCTGTAGAATTAATGAGTTTTATAGACTTTCTAAACTCAGGTTAAATTAGTTAAATTGAATTTTTAAAATTGTTAAAAATTCAATAATAATTAAAAATAAAAAATTTCTTATTATTATACTGGTATGGGTACATTCTTCAATATTGGGAAAACACGTGCTAATTATTTCTATAAACTTTACCTCCATCGCCACTTCAGCCTCGGATTGAGCTACTGGTTCAGCTTCTTTTTGATGTATCTGCACTGGAGTTCGAGTTTCGGTCCTTTAATTAATTATTTCGAATTAAAATATCATTTCACCTACTCTTATAATTATTTAAAATTTTTAAATTAGCTTTTAAGTGTAAATTGGAAATAAAGACTATTATTTTTAATTACTATCAATATTATAAGTAAGTTATAATTCTAAGTCTAATTCTAAGTTATTAATCAAGTTATTATTAGCATATTGATTTACCTATATTAACCTATGGTTGATAATATAGTAAATTATGTTTTTCTATCTCATAGTACTTACGTTATGAAAACAAAAAACATTAAAAAATTATCATTTGAAATCTTTGATTATCACAGATAAAAACTCTAACTAACCGAACAAATAGCAATCAATATATATTAATAAGCATTTTACAATATTAAGTAAAACTTATAATTTTATTAATGATCAAGAATTAAGTAATTATTTATGATTATTATGAATTAGGTGTACTATTTATCAAAATTAATATATAAGTTATATATTTGTTAGATTTTAATCAAGTCATTATAAATATAAAAACAAATTAAACTAAGTTGCGTATATAAACAAAACATTTTTCAAAAAAATTAGTTAGTTTGCAATAAAACCAATGAAAATTAATGAAATCATAGATAATAATAATAATATCTGTGATTCCGTGGTTCATGTTTTTGAAACTTCTATATTTTCATTAAAAATTATTCATGAATTTATGAATTTATACAAATATTTTTGAAAATGTTGTGCTTAATTGTCACAATGTGTAAGACTTTATCTGGTATAACTTGAGCTAAATTTACTAAAAATAGATACCGAATGTGTAGGTAATAGATAATAGCTTATCTAACCTGACGTCGTGAGCCAAAATAAGTACTAATCTAATATCATATGTATACAAACGTTTAGAAACCTAGTTTCCCTAAAAACTGATATAATGGATAATAAATTTTACGCACCTTATAAATATTTACGTTTGAAATTGTTTATCACAAAATATGCTAAATTTATGTTTTCAGCCTTTTAATGAAACATAAAATAGTGATTAATGATCAATGCGATCAACGTGTGATATGTGATAATAAAATTGTTCATTCATTATTTTTCTTATAATAATCAAAAAAGTAAAGCAGTTATATAGACTATTCTATTGTAAAGTAGAATAAATTATTATATAATACGCAACATAGAGTGTTGGTGAGTTTACTTAACTAACTGCTATTTATAGATATTGTGTAAAATATTTTACTTTCTTGCATTCTGTAATTTTTTTTAGTTATTTATATTTATTCTGAATTTATGAGCATTGCAAACTTTTCGTTCTCCATTTTAACAACAACAAGTGATGCCAAAAAGGAATGCAAGTTATTGATAATAAAAAATTTAGTAGTTTTAAAAATGATATAAATATATTCAGCTAATTTTTTAAATTTAAGAAACTAAGGTTACTTAAATCTACGTTAATTTTCTAAATTAACAACTAACGTTAAAACGCCACTTCAGACTTCAAATAGATTTTGAAAAAAATCAAAATTAGATTCATATTATTAGCGTTATTTTTGACCAAAAATTAATATAATCTGAATTCTGACGAGCATATTATTTTCATCTTTCGAACGCAAAATTGTACGAAATGAGCAAAAAAAATTAAAAGTTAGAAAAAGTAATAGCGTAAATCAATCGTTTCAATATAGATGTCAATAGAAGTTATGAAGCGTGTAGTTATAATACGTCATATATTAAATGCTTAATGTAAATGGTTGTGTAAAAGTTACCCACTTTCTGTAATGTAAAGAATTTACAATGAACAAAGAATTATGCTAAGAATAGGCGATGTATTAACATACTTGACGACCTCCTCGACCTCTTCCTCGCTGAAAATCAATTTAAAATAATTATGATTAAAATGTGGCACAAACAATATATATATATTTATATTATCTAAATTATAATATTAAAGCTTTTTACAATCATCGTAGAAAATAGTTAAATGTTGAAAATTTTTGGATAAACTTTGATTAAAATTCTGACTATTTTTATTTTCTTTACTCAATAAATTTACATATCAAAAAATTCGTAATTCTAACTCGTAAGTCAAAAATCAAAATTTCTTTTATAATTTTGAACTTTAATAATCGCTACGTGACCGAAATATCAAAATAAAGTTTATTAGATTTAAAAATCTTAAAAAATCGATACAAAAAATAATTTAAAAGACAATATGATCAAAATAATTACCTGTATTCTTCTTCGGAAGACATCTTAATCTAGATAATTAAACGTATGTTAGGAAAAGAGTTTAATATACAAACTAAAATAGCAAAAAACTAAACTAATTATTATTATTACCAGAATAAATCACTAGATAAGAATCCTAAATTGCAGTACCGTTTAGGTATTTGGACGTTCACTGATATACTCTCTCCGAGAATCACTTACAAAAGCCGAATTGAGAAAGAGTACAAACTCTTCTACGACAACTAGCTTTGCTGCACAGTGCAAAGCGACGCGTAATACGAAAATCTCTGTTTTTGCTAATTTTAATGCGTGTGGCGAATAGATGTGTAGCAGTTATTTTTAGAACAACTTATGCTCGCAAAAATCTTGGACCAAATTCGCTTTTCCTGAGTTCAATGCGTAATTATTATATGTCTATCTTTATGCTCGATACTGTCGCGCACAGCCTTATTTGGCTGCCATTGAATGAAATCTGAGAAAAATGTTTATATATTATAGGAGCAGCAAAACTTTCGCTTTTAACAGATACTTGTGTTCGCAGAATAACACTTTAATCAA
>JAQIXJ010003658.1:0-12288 GCA_034700185.1 Phthiracarus laevigatus | reverse complement strand
AAATAGTCTATGTATTGATTTTTAAGAACGAATACGTTTTTCTTTAGAATTTAGCATTAAATAAGATTACTTGTAACAAAGATTATTCGGGGTTTTTTGGTGTTATCAACGATTTTCATTTTTGCTCGAAATAATAGAGTATTTGTTAATCTTTTTGAATAAAAAATTTTATGAAAAATTGTCTTGATAATATGTGCATAAACTAATAAATAATGCAATTTTTCGTTTAAAATGCATGCGGCTATAAATGTTTAAAACATAAGCAAAAATGCAACGTACACAGCTTGTTAATAAATGGCTAGAGAGTCAAAATTATAGCATTTATAGCTTATAAATCTAGCGCTATAAATAGCATTTATATTTTTTTAAAAATTACTTAAAGAGTAAAGTATATTGTTTTTCTTAATATTAGCATTTTTCTAAATTTTTCTTAGTTTATTTTATTAAGAAATTTTGAAGTTTTATGAAAAATAAGTTGTTAGGAATTTTTGGTGGTATTGAAAATTTTTTTTGGTGATGGGTATCAAAAACTAATCATTTAAACGACAATATTACGGTTTCTGGAAAAATAGCATTTATAGCTTTCATAGCATTTATTATTAAAAATAGCAATTAATAGCATTTATTAATGGAGCTAAACGACTCCAAATTATGTAATTCGTGCACTTATAACAATAATATGAAATAAAAAAGTAGCAAATGCTATCTTTTTGACTCTCTATAAATGGCATAAATCTTAGTATTTTGAGAGGAAATACATTATAGAGAGCGAAAAAGCTTTTTTCGTTAATAACACTTACTTAACCAATGAACGGAAGAATGTTCACAGTCGTCTGTTTCATTAGATGTTAAAAGCAAGTGAAGATCAAACTCTGTAATTTTGAACAAAAATCTGGTGTCAACCATCCTATACGACGACTATTGTGCGATCGAATTTCGCTATTCTTCAAATAAGCCATGATCTAAGTATACGATTATGCGGATTAGTTTAGCAAAGTAAAAAAGATTCCAGGAATTAATTGCGAATAAATCAAAAAACAAGCTATCATTTCGAACATTTTGAGCTAACTTGCACAATATCAAGCGTTAGCGAGTTGCGAGACATGGAATCGAGTTTGATTTGTTCATTTTCGAGTTTCTCTTGTATCGAACGCTTAAAACAATATTAACACACGAAGCACTTGTTAACGTGGTTCGATATGTATGTACCGATAAGATAGATCGTACGGAATGATCGGTTTTGCACGATAGCAGTGTTTAGTAAAATAAAAGTATTGGATAATTATCTTGACAAATAATAATCATTTGTCTTATTATATGGTTTTTTTCTATAGAAGAAGTAAATCAAAATATATGTTTGTATACTTTTTTTTCGTTTCACGCATTAACTCTCGGTTCACTTCAATTCGCAACTTATTGATTGTTCTAATGGTGATAACGGTTCCCTACAGTATAAACGGGTAGTTTAGTGCAACATCGTGTATGAAAAAAGAGGAAAAAAGAAATAAACTATTAGTTTACTGCCATATTTTATTTTAATTGCTTCCTATTTTATGATTTGGAACCAGAAAAATCTATCTCTTCTCCGTTGTCACTGTTATTTTTTCTCATATACAGTAGTTTATTGTGAACGCGCTTTTTCATGGTTACAGTAATAATAGATTGCCTTATAATAGAAAATAAGTAACACTTTTAAATAATTATTGTCAGCGTCGCTGTCTATAAATCAGTCGAGATTAATGTTTCGCATTATTATTAATTAGAACTCATAAAATAGCTCGAAAAAAGCCAGTGGTTTTTACGAGATGAGAACTAGTTTGGACCAAATCGTCATATCAGTTTAATCAGTGAAAATATTTTGTTCAATCCGATAATCAATCTAAATAGGAATAATAGAGTTTAATAGAATAAAGTTGTCAAATTATAGTATTCACAGAGAATTGAACTTCACTTTCATATGCATTCATAATCAAACCATATTGAAAATAAGCCTTTCTTATGAGTGTATTTTTTCTCTAAATACAGTATATATTTCTTATAATATCTTCTGGTTATGTAACCGGTCATATTAGAAAAAAATTAAATGCATGTCACAATGTTAAAAATATATTTTTCAAATTGGCATAAGATATTTCAATTTCTGTTTTACAGGACTTAAAATCAATTTTACATTTAAACTTTTGGTATATGACCTGTTATGGATGTTTTTAAATATAGATATTTCCGATCTATAAATATTGAATTTAATAATACCTGAACATAATTTTCATGTCAAGGTCATTATGAATCACCATCAGTAAAACCGTATAACCGGTGACAAAGGGCTCTCTATTTATATCATTCCTTGAGACTACGTTACTAGTTATATGACCGACAGTGACCGGTAATGACCGTCATTGTGAAAAATATTCACCTGTAGTATAATGCTTAGTATCCAAAAGAACATCGGTTATAGACTTTATTGATGATTTAGAAATAACAATTGACAAAACATTTCTATAAATAAAAAGCCACAAAATTTATTGGATATTTATTGTATTGAATCTGGATTTGAATTTATGTCAAACATTCAATTGTTAAGACTTTAATTTCCCTAAATATTTGTTATTAAATTTTATTTTTAGGAAAATAATTTTACTTTAACAGATTATGACCACCGATTTTTAAAATTTTTATCAATACGACCGTCCATGGCCGCCGATTTAATAACTTGACCGGTAGCATTAGTCTCGAAATACTCCTAATTTCTCGATTCGAGTTTCAATATCCATGTTCAATAAATATAAAGCCTCCAATTTATCCATGTTTTATAACAACAGTTAAAATAATCAACGCTTAAATAATATAATAATAACTGAAAAAATTTTAATTATGATAAATTTATTTTGAGTTTATCATAATCATTGAAGCGAAAACGAAAAATCTAACGCTTAAGAGAATACCACGCCATGTTATAATAAAAGCAATGGTAAATTAGAAGTTAGTTACCACTCGAGGGGATTAAAGCGTAAACGACTGACTGAACCGTTTCTCTTTTTTATGCGCGTTTTAATGCCAT
This sequence comes from Phthiracarus laevigatus, assembly GCA_034700185.1. Lineage (NCBI taxonomy): Eukaryota > Metazoa > Arthropoda > Arachnida > Sarcoptiformes > Phthiracaridae > Phthiracarus > Phthiracarus laevigatus. The sequence goes on along the minus strand of JAQIXJ010003658.1, from coordinate 9,230 downwards.
CACGATTTATATTCGTTAATGCAATCTGACAAACAATGACTCCAATTCTCTTGAGTGATTTAATACGACTAAACATAAATAATTTTGTCTCACAGTTTTGCTAATTCGTGTTAATTATAAACGTACACAAAAATATAAAGTTTTGTACTATAAATATCATTTTCGTTTGTTTTAATGAAACTCTTTTAACTATGATAGCAAATAGAGAAACAGCTTGTAACGAAGAAAATATATCAAAATTACATTTAAGAAAAAAAAGACATTTATAGACCTTTCACTTACTAGTCAACGTTAAATTTAAAATTTAAGCCCGAGTTCTTTATTATCAAAGGTGGGAAATATTAGTCAAGAGATACACCATAAATAGACTTAAATAAGTCAAATATAATGTACTTGTCATTTATCTATTAAATAATAAGGAAAGTGATTATTCTGCAAAACATCATTTGAAAAAATAATTATCATAAATTGCTACAAGTTATTAGAATATTAGGGTCCATCACCTTTAACTGCATTTTTAGGGATACAATACATTTTTGCAATTTGTTTTTGATATACTGTTAAAATAAATAAATAAAACTAAAACGGACAATATAACGCACTCACTTTTAATGCATATGAGTACTAGAAATTAGGCACGCTTTCTTCGGGCGCAAATGGTTCAAGTGGATTCGAAGTCCACCCAATTAAATGAAATGTTTACCTGTAGAGAGTAAGAAGTCCTTTTCCCCAGATTACTGATGCAGCAAGCGGTACGTCAACCCAGTTGCCTCCCCCATCGAGTGACACCTCATTTAACTCGGTTTTTGAACTGAGTTGAATGGTATACGAAGAGTATTTCCAACCCGCCCATACCTGACCGCCACTCACCCATACCGAGGAAGTTGGACCCCAGGAAAGCGCCTATAAATAGAATGACAATATCTATGAACTAAATATATTAAAGACGGCTATTAAGAGAACCTGGATTAGAAGATCTACCACAGAAATACAAGCGCATTAGTGTTTAATATGTTTGGCGGAATAATTGTTTTGTTTACCGAATATTAGTACGTATGTGTTGTTTTTTACTAATTAGTTAAAAAAAGTTTGATCATACTAATCGATAGATAGAGAAAGAAATATTTTATTTAAATTTACTTAAAAAAATTCTATTAATTTGAAAACATTGACTTATATATATAAACCCAAGCGTTTAAAACACTAGTGAGATCCTTTAAATCCGAGTTCCTTTAATAGCGGAAATTACTATATATATGATTAATTCAATACATCTGTCTTTTAGTTATGTGAAAATGACCTAATTTTAATCATTTTTGACTGGAAAAATCCCTTTATTTAAATATAATTAATTAGAAACCCGCTTCGTGTGAAAATAACATTTTTATGCTCGATAGAAATATTAATCGATTAATATATAATGATATAAAATTTGTCAACGACAGACGGAAAGACACGAGTGTAGGGATGAACATCCAAAATCAATAGATGATTGAGTGAGCTAAAAATTGAGAAAATGTTTTCAAAGTGAGCTAAAATCTTATAGGTTTTGTTTAAATTTTTAAAATACAATTGTTCTCTAAAACCCTCTTTGTTTTAAGAGTAGTGCGATTTAAGTTCACAGTATTTTAGTTTTGATTAAATGTTAAAATAAGTTTTATCGGTGCATTATTTGACATATACCTATTGAAATATGAACGCTGTAACCACTGTTTTAAATTTATTCGAAAGGGAGATAACACTACTTTTTTCTGATAGAAAACTTTTACGCACTATCGAGCGGAGTATTGAGCAATGATGAGAATATACTGAGAAATGTTAACCTGAGTTCTTCTAGTGTACCATGTTATCCAGTAAAACTACTGAGGTATATAAAAATATCGAAAAAAATACCAGTTCAATATAGCGATAGAAGAAGAGGAAGAATACAGATTTGTATAATATTTTTTGAAACAATTTTAAAAAATTTCCAGTTCATTGTTTTTACGCGAAAAATTCTAGTCGGTATATATGTGTATAAAGGTATTGATTATTTTGAAACGCATAAGCATTTTCATATAATATTTTAGATTAAATAAGATTACTGAAAGTATATTTTATCTCTCGAGTTTCTTTTAGTGGCATTAATAATTTGATTACCAAACTCGTAAATTTTGCTAATATGTTTGGTAGAAACTTCTACGAAAAAAGTATATATTCTTTGTTTTCAAAATTCGTGTACTGCCAAACATGATGTAATCATTCCAGTCTAATAAAGTTAACTTTATACCTGAAAAGTATGATAAAAAACAACTTTTAATGCTTGTAACCATTTTCACATTTGCACTATTTTGGTGCATTGCGTTGACGACGTTATAGACTGGAATCTAAAGATGTTTATGTTGAAATTTTGCGAAACTTTCCGTAAATTCCATAGAAATTTACGATGTGTCTTACAGCTTTCGAAAATATGCAAAATTTGCAACAACGCTACTCATAGGAAAATTTTCAATGTTTTGAACCCTATTTCGTCGGAAATAGAAGTCAATAAAAATATTATTTTAACCAATTATAGTATAAATTCATAAAAATATGATAGTTTGCAGTAGAGATGAAAAATTAGGCTGAGCCTAAGGTTCCACGGGAGGCTGTAGGCTAACAGGTTATAACATATCTTAGGCTGTAGGCGTAGGCTCAAAAATATTCTATAGGCTTAGGCCAGCATAATTTTTTATAACCTTAGGCTTAGGCTGTAGGCTCGATATAAAAAATAATTTTTAAATGAATATATCAAATGGATTCGCAATACTCGAAACATGAAATTATTGTTTTTCTCTATTAGATAATTTTTTCATTAAACTTATTTACAGTTTAATAAGAATTATGTCATTAAATAAGAGCCTAGATGTAAGTCCGCCTATTTTTGTTGTAGGCTGTAGTCTTAGGTTCCTGTGAACATTGTAGGCTTAGGCTCTAGGCTGCAGCCTAAGCCTACGAAAAACATAGGCTAAGGCTGTAGGCTCCGCCTAAGCCTAGGATTAGGCAGCCTAAATCTTTCATCTCTAGTTCGAACAATTCAATCGGTAACAAATGGCGTGCGAAATTATTTAAAAACGATGAAGATTAAATAAAAAATAATTTTTTTAAAAATAGTTCCTGGTTACCGGTAATACATAAAGCTAAAACTTTATAAATTATTTATTAAATGAATCGTGTTCGTACAAAATTAAATTTTTAAAGAAAGTAAAGAAAGAAGTGACCATAAACTAATCGCTTTATCATTCAAAGTTAGACATTATATGACTCAAAATTATTTTTGTTGCCTATAAACTAAATAAAAATTTTAAAAATTCAATTGGTGTATTAATTAAAAATATTTAATTGTTTTTTGAGCTTTGCTTCAGTTTTTCAATAAAGAGATTATCTAAACCGAAACGAAACACATATTAGACAAACAGTACCGAAACGATTAGAAACTGGTTATCCATTAATTTAATTTCAATAATTTTTCTATAGATAATACCCACTTTATACTGTATAAAGTTTTCATTAGATAATACCAACTGTGTAAAGTATAAGCATTTATTATTTTCAGAATAACGTATTTTACTAAAGATAACAAGCGAAAACGGTAACCACAGTGATTACGGTTAGTCTTAAATTATAAAGCCTTAAATTTTAGATTTTTCTGAAATACAAATACACGAAACAAACAGAAAATTCACTGTACTATCAAAATTAAAATTGGTGTCCATTTAAAATTAAAATATAACGTTTTTATTTATAGAAATACCAACAAATATAAAAATCCACTCTTTTTCAAAAAAAAGTAAAATGTTTTTATTAATTCAATTTTAAACGGAAGTGATATTTTTTAATATAAATTTATGCATTTTTGAATTTAGCAAATTAACACATAAGAAATGGTAAATAATTTATACGTCGTAAATCTTAAGATACACAATATTTTGATAAATAGTCGGTAATGAATTTAAGATATAAATTTGTATTCTTTAAATCTGCTTACGATGCAATAATAATTTAATATTAAAACAAAAATAAGATAAACGTTACAATTTTAAATTCTGATGAAAAATGATGAGAGAAAACAAATACATCTAATTTTACGTTCATAAGAAAAGCAAAAAACGGCTGTATATATTAAATTACATCAATAATTGTTTATCATTTATCATTAAAACTGAAATGACAATGAAATTAAGGCAAAAAAGATAAGAAAACATTATAAACGGAACAATAAATTCAGATGGATTATTATGATTTTTGAAACATTTTTTTGTTTACAAACTCTACCGACTATTAGAATGGCTTTTGCTTCTGCTTCTGCTACCTCTATGCCTACTTTCTAAATGTGTTTTCTCTGCATTTTCTTCACTTTTAACGTTACTAAAGTGTCGATCTTTCTGTTCTGTTAAATTATTTCCCTTTTCACTAATGTCTTCAGTTTTTATCTTTTTCTCTTGAGATACACTCTTAGAACTGTGTCTACTTTGGCTGCGATTACGACTACGACTACGAGTTCGAGATTTGCTTTTAGTTCGGGATCTGTAACGTGTTCTCCTTTTGGAAGATCTGCCTTTACTTCTGCTGCGACTTCGACTGCGACTTTTGCTTCGACTCGCACTGCGACTGCGACTCCGACTTCTACTGCGGCTACGACTTCGTGCCGACTGTCGAGAGTTGTATTTTCTTCTATCGCTGTGAAACAAACGAAATGTTCAATAAATTTGCGATTTAAGATTAATGGACAGAACAATGAACAAACCGTGAACGCGATCGCGAACGCTTTCGACGCGAAAATGATCTATCATTGTACGAACTTCTTCGGTAACGGATCGTACCATTTCTTCTAAAATCTGAATGATAATGAGTACGTTTTGATGATAAGTGTTTATCAGACAATTTATTAGGACTCGGTCTGGCGTAACGAGCCATTTGTATGCTTAAAATACGGCCATCGAGTCGTTCGCCATTCATGGCGTGCATCGCGTCTTCGGCATCGCGTTTACGGTAATATCGGACAAACGCGAAGCCGCGCGAAGCGAATGTGTCCGGATATCGAGGAACGTATATGTCGCCCAAATCACCAAACTTTCCAAACACTTTTTTAAGCAAATTAACACCAGTTCGTTGGGTGATATTATCTACTTTTAGCGATACCATACCTTCAATCTACGCTTAACAACATATCAGTTAATACAACATATCGTTATATACAGTAATGTTTTCGATTATCACATACTTTTGGCGGTCCGTGTCCTCGTGTGTTGAAGTCCGAGTCATCGGACACGTGAACAGAGTTCTTATTAGAGTCATTAGATCTACTGTTTTCGTTATTTCTTTCGCCACGAATGCTAGTTTTACGCGACAATTCGCTCGATCTGTTTCGACGCGAAGGACTCGAAGACATCGCAATTCTTGTACAACACTATCGTTTTTTATTCACGTTTTTTAATAATAATTAAAAATAACTTATTCGTTACTTATATATTATTATAAATATATAACAAAGACGACGAAAAAAACAATTATTAGTTGTAAATAGTTGTTTAGGAAAAGGGGAACAAAAATATAAATGTGTTTTAATGCCTCGAAAATTATTGCGAAATAATTGGTTATATTCAGACACACGATAACTATTGAATTAACTGTTTTTTGTTTGAAATTGAATCGATAAAAACGGTGCACAATACGCAACAATATGCTAATAAATCATTGTTTCGGTTAATAATCAATTATATTATCAATATTTTGACGCGTATTTCAATCGACAATTAGAAATTGTAAACACGTTTTCCGTGCAAACATTTGTCCATTTAATTGATTTAATTGATTGAACTGTGGTCACCGTACGATTGTTGCTATAATTGTTACGATTCCACGCATTCAACTCATTCAACGAAACATATAGTTAACGCGAATAATTGTTAATTGAACGAAATCACAGTTAATTTTCGTGAATTTGTTTTCATTATTTTGATTCCACATTTCTATATACAGTACGCTATACTATACCGTACGAGTCTATAATATAAGCTTAACATACTTTATCTATAATATGATATGTGTACGTAAATACCATTTCTATGCACCGTTTGGTTATACATTATTCTGCGTATTTATCCATGTATTTTATCAGTTGTAAGTTTGCGGTTGAGGTACACATATATGAGTTGAAAGCCACGTCGCGTCCATCTGAAAGTTGGTTTTGCTCGAAGCGCTAATTATAAATTTATTGCCAATTAGTCAAATTGCGTCCAATCCGCTAATTTATAACTAGTTTAGGCTATTTATACGCTTAATCGCTTAAATGGAAGCGTGCTTTTAATTTATATGTCACCCAATTCCGTGATAATGAGATTAATATTGAAAAATAAGTGCCCGTAACTATATTGATGTTTATCTAAAACAAGTTATGAGCAAATCACTGACCAAATGCTATTTTTTCTATATATTATCTAATAAACCTATGACTTGGAATACTAAACGGTTTGGTCTCAGTTCGTTTATCTATTAATTTGTTGGGTCGGGTTGTAAAGATTAAAATTAAAATTTTCGATCATTCCATATATAAGAAATAGAGCCCGAATTTTCACATAAAACAATTTAAAAGAATATTTTTCAGATATTAGCTAAAAAGAATATTTACATATTTTAAAGAATATAAGATATATAGTTAATCGGTTTTAAAGGAATATTTATTATGTTTTTGAGTATTTTGAACTGATAAACAAAATAATAACTTTTATGGAAAAGTTTTAAGTTAAAACTTTTAACTCTAATTTCTCTTATTTTTATGACATTTTGTTAGATGGCAGGCAATAAAACTCACTGAAAATTAAAACATATATTCAGAATTGGAAAATTATGAATGTGCTAATGTGTTAAATAGAAGTCTAGAGTAGACTCCCAAACGGGCCCCCGATTTTTCGGGCCCCCGCGAGCCCCCGACACTTCCTCGGGCCGGGCCGGGTTCGATTTTGAGCCTATCGGGCCGGACTTTGAAAATAATTTCTCGAACCGAGTCGGGCTTTTGAAATGATTCCAACATATTTTAAAAATTTATCATTAATGTATTTTTAAATTATACAAAAATTCAGAACGAAATTTCAGTTATGCTAATTTAATTTAACAGATATGAGAACACAATTAAACCCTGTTAAAGTGATAAACTATTATTTTTAAGATCAACTTATGATGATATTAAATAAACAAAATTTTGATTATATGTTGTTTTTTATTAGAATCGGGCCCGGGCTGGGTCGGGTTTCTACCTATCGGGCCAAAGTCGGGCCGAGCTTTGAAACTTTCAAAAAAGTCGGGCTCGGGCAGGGTGAGCCTGAATATAACGGGCCGATATCGGGCTCAGGCTTAAAATTTTTAACGATTTGGGAGTCTAGTCTAGAGGGTATGTACGGTAACTGTAAACATATTTTTACACTTTTTAAATATTTATTATAATTTTTAATCTAACTTAAACTTCTTTAATAATTCTTTAGCTCTTTCAAAAAAGTAGAGCTTATGCTTTTAGCATTGTACGTTCGTCTGTGCGTCCTTAGTCTTTTATGTTAACAAAGGGATTTTTCTTATTTCTTATATTAATATAAGGATTTATCATTGTGCCAGAATGACTCAAAAACTTATACAGTATATATGTGACATAAGTATGCATATTCTTATTAAAAATGAGTTCTCTTATGAATGTGTCGCGAAATGTTTTTATTTTTGCATTTTTTGAATTTTATGATTTAATGTTAATCGACAAGAGTTCGGTATATTCAAGACTAAAGCAGAATCGAAAGCGATGGGTGGCGTCGATGCAGCCATTGAAGAGTTTCCATGGCATCTCTTCAGTGAACAACTTTCCAATTCGTCTGACATACGATTACATTCGAATGGATACAAACATATATATATTTATGCAAAAGGCTGACTATAAAAGTGGTTTAAATCAATTTGTTTAAATAACGATACCTTTTTTTAATTGCAAATTGACAGTAAACAATGTGATTTTTGATGTCACAAATAAATGAATGAGTGAACACTGAATTAAAATTAAAAACTTTTATTTAATTAAATTTGAAAAATCGAAAAACGGAAACACATCAATCGATGAGTGAACAAATCGGTTGTTTTTGAAAATGAATTTTGATTTGAAATTGAAAAGGTTTGGGAGTCGAAAACGAGACGAAGAGACAACGAAAGTGTGGGTCCTTTTATAGGACCAAAAAGGGTCAAATAAAAAAATGCGTCCTCTGGGGTCGCAATGTAAACTTATTTTATATCGTTTATAGGTTCAACATTATGATTGATTATTTTTAAAAAATTTAAAACATTAAAAAAAACTTATAAAAAACTGTTACCTCTGATGCCACAAATGAATGAATGAGAATGATTGAAGCGAAATGAAAAAACTTTAATTAAAAATAAATAATTAAAAGGTGGGGAACTCAACATTGGTGAGTTAACAAATCGTATTTTCATTGAAATTAATGAAAACACGAAACGAGAGGAAGAGAATGTAAAAATTGGCCCCTTTTTGTGACGGAATATATAGCCTTAGAAAAGAATATTGCGTGGTGTCTTCTGGGGCAAAAATAGAATTAAAACAATGCTCGTATTCGGTGTTCTATTAGTTTATGTGATAAGTTAACATTCGGATATAAACAATAGTGATTGAAAATAGTCAATTTTTCCAATCCGCTACCGTTCTATTACCGCACTCAAAATTTCTACTTCCATTCCATTACCTGTAAACACAATTTTTTTCATTCCATTACCGTGCCGTTACCGAAGCTGCTCTCCAATTCCACTACAGTTCCACGGTAATGGTACTAAATTTTCAATCCCTAATAAACAATGATCTCGAATTTGTACAAAACTTCTAAGTGAAGATTAAATAATGCTTTCACATAATTTTATATTAATAGTTGTAATTAGACTTATGATTTTTCCTTATTTAAAAATCAATATTAAATTTATGTGTTTAAAAATATTAAAGCTTATCTGGGTTTAAAATTAATTAAAACTGTTACTTTAAAAAAGGAAAATTTAAACCGAGTTTATGTTAATTAATAAATAGGGTTTCGAAAATCGTTAGAAAAAACGGTGCAAAATAGTTTATTAATCGTTAGAAAAAATTTATCAAATAGTTAGAAACAAGAACGACACATTCATAGAGAGCTCACTTTTTCATAGGTTAAGGTTTACTTATGTAAAAAACTTAATAG
>JAQIXJ010003657.1:0-12292 GCA_034700185.1 Phthiracarus laevigatus | reverse complement strand
AAAAACGGAATCAACAAACAATTTTTAGACAAAATATTTGAAGCAAAGCTCGAAAAACTTAATGCATGCATTAGTTGTCATATAGATGTTATAAATAACAAAATTCCAACCCTATCAAAAGTAAACGGACTTTCATTCCCAGTTATTCCGATTGAATTACAAAACATGACTGAAATTGAACTGCGTTTAGTGTCACCACGAATTCCGTTTATGCAGATTAGAGAACTAAGCAAAAGAGATAGGCAATATGCCATTAAAGGTAACGTTGTAAATGTCCCTATATCAGTAGATACATCAGTAAGATCATTACCACGAACGTTTGACAATACATTTACTGTGCAATTGAAGCTGAAAAGAAAATTATGTTATCAATCCCATTACATGTATGAGACTGTTCGTCCAGCTGTCTGTTATAATGCAGTAAAGTACTTATTAAATACACCTCTCTATAAAAAAGAAAACATAACAATAACTGAAAATTGGATTAATGAACACTGGCAAGATCATGAAAGTTTTATTGTTTTAGAAGAGGATAAAAAAGACGAAATTACTGACAAAAATCTAAATATTGATTTGAGACAAAAAGAAAATCTTAGTGTCAGCGATATAAATACACAAGAAACGATTGTTAACTTAATTGAAATAGAAGACGATGAAAACAATAATCCAACTAATGATACTTTATGGAACGACACAGATATATCAGAAACGATAGCTTTTGCACCTGGTGAAGGAAAATATCCACTATCTGTTTTACGTGATGAGTTTTGTGAAGAACTGTCTTTTCCAAGTATTTATTGCGGATATCCAAGAGAGACAACAAATGTAACATATGCTAATATTTGCAAATGGGAATTAAGACATTATGATCGAAGAAGTTGCAATGTGGCAAAACTTTTTTTTATGTTTAAAAAACGGCAACTTCAAATGATTAAAAACCAAATATCGTTACAGTTGAGAAAAACAAGAAATACTGAGAAGATTACAGCCGGACAAATACTCGACCATAAATTTGTTGATAATCTGTGCAAAGTTGATGATGGGTATAAGTTTTTGAGAGTTGACCGAGCCTCGCCTGTTTACTGGCAAACGAGAAAAAAAGAAGTTTTGGCCATGATTCGACAAATTGGAATTCCAACACTCTTTCTTACCTTATCTGCTGCTGAAACTAAATGGAAAGAACTGTTAGTCATACTTGCGAAAACTGTTCGAAACATAGTCATGAAGGAGGAGGAAACAGAGCAATTAGATTATAAGGATAAGTGTGATTTGATAGGCAAAGATCCAGTTACTTGTTCCCGATACTTCGACAAACGTATAAGAGAACTTTTCCATATTTTACATCATGAAAAAGGGCCATTTTCTGATAATCAAATAATTGATTCATACGTTCGTGTGGAGTTTCAGCATCGTGGTAGTCCTCACGTACATTGTTTGTTGTGGCTAAAGAAAGCTCCAATTTATGAGAAAGAAAACGAAGAATCCGTAACTATGTGCGTGAGTTTTATTGATAAATACATTACAGCTAGGAAAACTAATGACGATTCGCTAATTCAACTTCAAACTCATAAACATTCTAAATCCTGTTTAAAGTATAGAGGCGATATAATTGTTTGCAGATTCGATTTTCCACAACTACCAATGCCATATACCATTATTCTTGAACCGATTGATGCGAAAGAAGAACAAGACAGTTACACAGAGAAGTTTAAAAAGATAAAGAAAGTGCTTGAAACTTTGGAAAAACAAAACAAAACTGGATGCATTTCTTTGAACGATTACTCATTTAACGATTTTTTGTCTGAAATTAATTTGAATTTTGATGAATATATTTTTATATTTCAGACTCAACTCAAAAGTTGCAAAGTACTACTTAAGAGGAGATTACAAGACATACGCGTTAATAACTATAACGAAAATATTTTAAAGCTTCATAAAGCTAACATGGATATTCAGTTCATATTGGATCCATATAGCTGCGTGCAGTACATTCTGAATTATTTAAACAAACCGGATAGAGGTATGTCAAAATTATTGAAAGAAGCAGTGGACGAAGTGAAAAATGGAAATTTTAGCATTCGAGATAGATTAAAAATTATTGGCGATCGATATTTGAAAGCAACGGAAGTATCAGCACAAGAAGCTGTTTTCCATTTATTATCAATGGATTTATCTCGGTGCAGTAGAGGTCACGTATTTATCAACACAGGTGAAGTTAAAACGAGACAACGAATGATTAAAAGCGAAAAAGATTTAAAAAAAATAAACTCTGACTCTTTGGGTATATACCAAACTGGAGAACTTGAATACTATACATCACGTCCAGATAGTTTACAAGTAATATGTTTAGCAGACTTTTGCGCTGAATACAACCGTTATAACAAGAGACCAAACAAAAAAAGCAAAATAAAATTAACTGAAACTCAAAATGATGACTAAGTTGTGGAACATGAAAATATTGGTGAGACAATAGTACTTAAAAACAATTATGGTTACTTGGAAAGCCGTAAAAAACCTAAAATAATACGATACAAACGTTTTAATAAAAAAACAGATGAGTTAAATTATTATCGCGAACAATGTCAACTATTTATGCCATGGTTTAATGAGGAAAATGATTTAATAAACGTAAACATTGAAAAGGTCTATACAAGTAACTTAGACATGATCAAGTTAAATGCAGCGAAATATATAAATCATCTTGATATTGCTGATTTTGAAGACAGATATAAAGAAATAGAATATGAGTTTTGTAAAAAAGAGGATATTGAAAAGCCCCAAAATCATGATTACAACGTTTTTACTATCGAAAATCAAGCTGGTTATAGTTTAAGTCAAGACATTTGCGACACCGTGCCGAAAATCAAAATGGAAAAGTATTTAACACCTAAATACAAAAGTGATGAAGACTATCGTTCATTAATGCAATCATTAAATATAAAACAACGCAAATATTGCATGAATCTTCTTTACTCTTTAAAAACTCTTAATGAACCTATTTATAATGTTATAATTGGTGGAGCCGGAGTGGGGAAATCGTGTTTAATAAGTGCGATTTATCAAAGTCTGTTGAGACATTTCAATGGTTTGCCAGGCGCAAGGCCAGAAACAATTAAAGTGTTGTTATGTGCACCAACTGGAAAGGCTGCTTTTAATATAAGCGGAGTTACAACAAATTCTGCTTTTGATATATATAATCAAAATCATGAGTATAGCAATTTATCTCACGACAGACGGAACACGCTTTTATCAAATTTCATAGATTTAAAGTTAATAATAATAGATGAAATTTCAATGGTTGGCGTCTCACAATTTGACCAAATTAATCTGCGACTACAAGATATTTTTGGATCTAAAAAGCGTTTTGGTTGAATTTCAGTTATATGTTTTGGTGACTTTTTTCAGCTTCGACCAGTCCAAGATCTGTTTGTGTTTAAAAGCAATACTAAGAACAAATATGGTGTTCTGTTTGAAAATCTATTATGGCATTGTTTTCAAGCTTTCGAGTTAACAGAAATCATGCGCCAAAAAGATGATAAGCTTTTAGCCAACGCTCTTAATAATTTAGCCACTGGAATTTGCACAACAGAGAATATTGCACTATTCAAATCGAGAGAACTTAATGAAAAGCTATCGCCACCATTAAACGCCGTTCATTTATTTAGAACAAATGCAGACGTTGACTTGTTTAATTTAACTGCTTTAAACAAAAACCAGAACATATCTTATGAAAGCATAGCTGAGGATTTGGCAGAAGGAGATGTTAGTAGCGACGTTAAACAAATGGCAATAAAGATTATTGCATTAAAAAAAAGAACAGAAACATATGGCTTGTCAACAAGTATTACATTGAAAGAAAACGGAAACTTTATGGTTACTGTCAACATTGATATTGAAGATAGTATTGTTAACGGGGCCAATGGTGTTCTTAAAAAAATTGAAGTTTTTGATAACAAACCTTACAGATTATGGATTCAATTTGATGATTCAAATGTTGGGGTTAAAGCACGAAACATGTATAAACATTCTATAAAAAGACTTGGATATTGTAATACTTGGACACCAATCGAAAAGCTAACTCGTGATATATCAATGAACAATCCAAAGTTCAGACAAAATTTAAGAGTTAAACGAACTCAGTTTCCTATCGTATCTTGCGAAGCAATGACTATTAACAAAGCACAAGGACAGAGTTATGACAACGTTGTAGCGCATATATCTCCATTTGACAAAAGACTTTATCTATCACATGTTTATGTGGCACTTAGTCGAGCCAGATCTTCAAAAGGCTTATTTATTGATGGATTGTTTTATCAACCAAAAAAAACAAACTCTGTTTTAGAAGTCGAATCAGAAGTGAATCGGTTACGAAATGAAGCATCAATAAACTTCTCGCTTAAACTCCTGTGCGAATTTGAAACTTTTGGAACGAAAATTATGTATCATAATATACAATCATTGAAGAAAAATTACAAAGAAATCCAATGTGATAACAATTATAAGTGTGCGGATATTATATTGCTTGTTGAAACTTGGCTTATGAATGATGAGATTGTGGAACTTCCAAAGTTTAATTTAATATATCAAATTGGATCAAAAAAAGTTAGAAAACCAAGCGGTTGCTCAATTTATTCAAAAGAGAAATGTAATTTTTTATTTGAAAAACGATTTCAAGCAAACTTAATGTCATATATCAATATTATTGGAGTTAATATCAAAGATACTGATTTGATTTTACTATATAGCTCTAAAAACACAAAATCTTCAGATTTATTAAAACATATTGAAGCTTGTTTGATGGAAGTAAAACACAATAAAGTAATATTAGTCGGCGACTTTAATATCGATATTTCAAATGAATCCAACAGACAGTTTTTAATGAAAATGATAAATATTGGTTTTAAGTTGAGTAACTCTGGAGTAACAACAAATGGGAATACTCAAATCGACTTGGTCTTCACTCGTAACTGTAATATAGATGTATATACATATGAGTCGTATTTCTCATATCATAAACCGCTTTGGTTAGAAATTTACAAATATTAAAATGATATTTATAACAATCTATCTAAATTTATTTTTTATTATTCATACAGAAACGAACACACTTATGAATATGTCGTTCATTAATATATATATATATATATATATAAGAAATAGAACTCAAAAATAACCTGAAAATATTTTAGTTTTAATAAATATTATGCGCGTTTAAAATAAAGTTTATGTCTGTCTGTCTGTCTTTCCATCTTTCTGTCTGTCCATCTGTCTCTCTGTACATCTGTCTGTCTGTTTGACTAACATTCCGCAGTGGTCCTAAGCTATACTTAAAGTTATCTTATATGCTTTTATTAAAGAATGTTTAACTTATTTATTCTTTTTCGGAAATATAATTGTATACAAAACATATAAATCTATGAAAAAGTGAGCCCTCTATGAATGTGTCGTTCTTGTTTACATTTTGAAAATTGTTTTGACTTCTAATAGTAAATTGGTTTTCGGGTGAATAATTATAAACTTCTTCTGTTTGGATTATCATAGTTGTTTGTTTTAAAGTTGTTTTTTCTCCAATTATCCAGTTCTTTGTTTGTACTATTATTTTTACTAGTTTCTTTAACTATATCTTTAAGTCCATATATCAAATATTATATGTCTTCGATAGCTTTTTAAAGTTTCATGTTTTCTGGTTCCAAATATTCAGACTCATCTTTTCCTCTTTATTGGTTCGCTCTATTAATTAATTCTAGAACTGTGGATGAGTAATGAGCCCTAAGCATTTTAGATACCTCTGGGTTATGCCATTGTACAAGTGCTCCATGACATCAACGTCTGTCATCGCTCTATTAAGTTCATAGAAAACATCTCTTTTAGTTAAGATATTATAATATACTCGTTCTCCTGGTAACTGCTTTCGTCGTCTTAACACGGATTGTAAATAAATGCTAAGATCAGTGGAAAGGAGATGATCAGTTATTAGCAGTTTTAGTTCATTCCAAGTTGCGAGTTTAGCTGCTTCTGCTCGGTTTACTCGTTGATCATAACAAAGTAAACTATAATCACGCAAGTATGTTGGAATTTTTCCCATTTTGGTTAATTTCAGCATGAAACTCATTCTTTTAGCCCTTTTACCAAATCTCTATTATCTCTACCTTTTAATTGGTTCAAACCTCAAAATGCTATTAGCGGAGAATGACCCCTCACCATATCAAAACTATCTTTCTCACTTCTTAATCACTTAACGCCATATCTCTGGCCACAACTATATGCGATTTAAGTTTCGGAGATAATATTTTCAAAATGTTTGCGCGAATATCAAGAGTTAAATCGCACTTTTATATTTTATTATTGACAAAAGGCTTATATAAAATTAAAATTTTATTTAAATCAGTTTTTAATCGTGATTTCTCCGCTTTCTAGCAAATAGAATCGTAATTATTTATGAGTTTCAACACAAACTCCTTAATTACTATTTAATTGCCTATTGGGTGGCAATTTTCTCGTTAGGAAGCTATATATCGCAACAAGAGATTCAACACGAACTCCTTAATATTAAATTGTCTATATGGTCGCAATTTCCTCTCTCGTAAGCAAAGTATCGCATTAATTAACTTGAAAACAGTTGAAGTATAAACACGATGCTAACCACATAAATTAGTCGAACTTTTCCAATCACGGACGAGCCCCAAATTTGAAACGTATGATATCGATTCTGATGTTCAACTCAAACCCTCTCCGCAAACACAGTGAACCCCGAACTCGCAACACACTAATTAACTTATACACGGGTTAAATGAATAAAATACTTTCTTAAAACTAACTTTATGATCGTGTTAGGATTTGTTGTAACGCATCGGAAAGTGTGTAACACCTGATGCTAAACTTAAATAAATGTTGGAGTTACATGTTTAACAACGAATCGAAAGTCTTAAGTTTACTGAAAGATGAACTCAATCGTGCTTGACAAAAGGAAAAAGTTTTACATTGAATTGGTATCCGTGTCATAATAGTAAGGATTCGAATAGGTTAAACAGCTCAATAATTTACTATTAAGATCAATTTTTAAAGTACAATAAAATTTTTCAAAACAATATTGATTTAAACTTTTGTGTTACAATAAATATAAAAATAATGTTACAACAATGTTAAGGAACAATTTAATAAGGGTTTTTCCGTAAAAGAAATGCAGACATTTATAATTCATTTAACAATTGCACATATCTATTCAATTTAAAAATGTTTGAATCAAATTGAGCGCATTATGTTCATACTTAATTTTATCTAACTTATTTATATTTGCAGTTGAGTTTATCTACCAGTTTTTCCGTTTGGGACACCTTACTAAGGTATTTCTCTTTTTTAATATAAAGAAAGCAATAATCGTTTTTTTATGTCATTAAATAACATAAAAAGCCAATTTGCTCAAATCAGTGTTAAATATGTCTCAACTTGTAATATTCTAGGCTATATCTTCAGTTTTTATATAAATAAAGGGATCTAACATTATAAAAATTTTTAAGATTAAATAATATACTATTGGGCTCGAAAAGCAAAAATGCTTTTATTAAACTAACAGAATTTGTGAATAGAAAGTGTTCCAATGTTTTGCGCAACAATTTACAAAAGTCACTATGGAGTTGTACTTTCTGTACTTTCAAACCACCTAGACCTCAATCAAACTAATTTATTTAAAAATTTCTTTAGTTTTCCCGAGTCCCTGAGTGTATTCCCTATAACTTTTTTGCTTATGTGGTAATCGTATATATTACCGTTTGGCCAAAAAACAGGGCTGTGGAATTAAATATATAGATATAGAGAAAGTATCTGAAATATTCGAAAAAGCTACAAAATCAACTTCAAAAAACAAGTGAATAGATTGGCCAGTTTATCCGTTTGGGATACCTTACTAACGTATTTCTCATTTCTAATATTAAGAAAACAATAAATTATTTTCTATGTCATTAAATAACATAAAAAACAAATTTGCTCAAATCAAATTGTAAATATGTGTCAAATGGTATTATTCTAGGCTAAATCTTCAGTTGAAATATAAATAAAGGGATCAAACATTATAGAAATTTTAAAGATTAATTAATATATAAAGTGAACTTATCGAAGCTTTTTGTTTGTTTTTTTGCAGAAAAAAAATTCACAAGGCGATCAAACATTGATATAGTTTTTATTTATTTTATCGCGTATTTGGAATTTTCTATATAGTCATACCAAGCTGAGCTAAAGTTAGCAAACCATAAAAACGGAGAATCTTTTTTACAGTATGATGTCGCTAAAGATTACAAATAGATTTCAAACTTGGTAAAATCAAACACTATTTTTAAAGATCATTCAAAGTTCAGCAGCTTTATACATTTTAATGAAGAAAAAAAATGTTCAAAACCTAATAACTTATGTTCGAAACAATATCACTTTTAATCTATCATTAAGGAAATTATGCAAGCGACTTAACAAATATTATAATTTGTTGCGGTAATAAATTTGAATCAATAAAAAATACATTTAAAAAGCTACAAGTTTGTTAATTGATCAAATAAGAAAAAACCTATTGATTGTAAAAACCAAAACGGACAAAGATGCATAAGTTGCAATCTTGACAAAAAAAGTTGTTGTTAAGCGACTAAAAGACGAAGATAGTAAATCTTATTTCGGATTCCTAACATATTTCTAGTGGTTGAATTAAGATTACAAAAATTAAATATCAATTTTTTATTAAAAAATAAACGTAAATACTAACATATTGGTTGACTTTGAACAAGTATAATAACAGAAGGACAGACATTCTTTGTTGCAAAAAATCGAAATTGTCTACTGATAATTATCAAACAAAACCATGAACATTAATGAATTTTTAAAATTTAATTTTTAATTTTTAATTATGTCTGAAAGTTTTAAATTATATTCATAATTAGTTATTAAATTTTTAGTTGCAAATTTATCAAGATTCTGGAAAGTTTATACAATATAATATTAAACTATCTCCCATTTTTTCATTTTCTATGATGATGTCAAAGTCCTCTAACTTTTTATAAACTAGTTGTAATCTTAAGTATTAATAAGAACTACACAATCATAGATTCTAACTTTCTTATATTTTAAAGCACTCGAACCTTATGCTTATCTTTTTTTATCTGACTTTAAATTTGGCATATATATGGATTTGACTATTCTTTCCATCGGTCCATCCGTCTGTATGTGCGCACTCTAATGTTATTTAAGGTATTTTTATCTACTTTAATAAAGGGATTTTACTGATTTCTAATGTTATTATAGAGATTTTGACATATTTCAAATGTTAATAAAGGGATTAACAATTAATTATTATGCAAAGGCATTTTTACCTATATTTTATGCTAATAAAGGGATTTTTTTCTTTTCTCTAATAAAGGGATTACACAAATTTTCTCTTAATTACATATTTATCACTCTTTTTTATTTTAATTAAGGGATTGTAATGTCAACAGGAAAAGAAAATATGGTCAAAATAACAAAACTTATACTTTTAAGTGGTCAAAAATAAACAAAATTCAGCCATAACTTCAAAATTCTGTGAAATATAATCGAAGCTAAACAACAATTGCAAAATTAAATGTTAAACATTGATAGGCACATGCTATCCATTTATATAAAATTAGCAAATTTCAGTCTAATAAAAGCAAAATACCAAAAAAATTGCCAAAATAAATAGAATTAGGCGAAGATGGCACAAATTTTAATATTATTTAAGTGGAATAAGCAGCTTATAAACGAAAATAATGGGTTTGTACATGGTTTTTATATAATTTTTACTTTTAACAGAAAATAAAAAGTAATGGTTAGGAACAAATGATTAAAAACGAGCGACAATAAACTAACAACAATTTAAAAAGCAATGTCAGATATATTGACAGTTTCGATCTTGTTTTTACGATAATGCGTTATTTAATAAAATACATCATTTTGGATTTAACTTCATTAACAGTAAGTAAAAGCTAAAAATATGGCGTCATCAAAATTTTATTTAAAAATAAAAAAGTAGATAGATTCGTTTTATAGTATTTATAGATTTGTAATTGTTTCTTTTAGTGAAAGATGAAAGTGTCATCTTTGTAAATAAACTTTTTTTTAAAATTATTAACTTCATGTTTTAACGTAAGGCTGTGATAGTTACTTATGATTTTTATAATTAAATGTTTCCATATATGATTTCATATTGGTTTCGTAAAAACTAATCTTATTATTCATATTAACATTTATTTTGGCAATTACTATATTTTCCTTACCATCTTCGATTTTATTCTAATAATTGCTTTTTTTTGCATTAAATCGAAAAACAATTCAATTTAAATTTTATTCTCAATAACAGATCAATATTCAAATAAATGCTGTATAATTCCTTGCTCTTTGCTTTCTTTTCATGTTTTGAAAATCTTTTCTGTTTAAATTGTGATGTTTAGTTTATAAATTTTGAATAAAATAGTTATGAAAGAAGGGCTGATGTGAAGATTAAGGTATTCAATAATAAGTCATTTTAAACAATAGATTTAAAAACCATTAAATTTATTATTGAAAATTTTAATTGTTAAAACAAGCAAATTATAAAAGAATTATTATACATCTAGAATTAGGTTTGGTTAGTTTGTTAGGTTTGTTAGGTTTGGTTAGTTTGTTAGGTTTGGCAGGTTATGTATGTTTGGTAGATTACTTTTTTTACTGGTTTAAAACAATTCCATTTTATTATTTTTAACGTTAAATAAATTGAATTCATTCAATTAAAATTTATGCATTGTTAGTGCGAGCAAACTTTTTAACATTTTTTTATTTGTATTGTTTGATAATTTTATTCTCTTTTAAAAACACATATTGTTGACGACTTTAAACTGCACAATCTCCGAAAGAAGATATACTCAAAAACAGTTTTCGATATTTTTGGATTATTAGAAACCATTTAGATTTAGTCTTAAATATGTAAAGATTCTGGACATGGATGGAAGCAATTATAAAAGAATAATGGATAAATTTTAATTCGTTTTTCACGCCTTGTGTTTGTCAATATTTTGTGTTTTCATTTTTAGTGTGAATGTAAAAATGGAGGAATGTTATGGACTATTATTTGAACAAATTATGGAATTTGCCAAACATTTATGAATAACGATGAAACTATCAGTATTATTACAGCGAAGCCTTTTAATACAATATTTTATTAAAAAACGATCATTTCGTTATTGATTAGATAAACTTTATTTTATAGTTATTATTTAAATCAACAAGTAAAACGTTTATAAATCAAATTTGATTAAGAGATGAGAAGTAAGAAATAGTTAATAAAATACATTTACCAAAAGAATTGAATAGTAAATTTTTAAAGAAACATTTTGAGGAAAATGTATGTTTTTTAACATTGAAAAATGAGACTCGTATATCTAGTAACATTAATGCATTCGATAAAGAGTTAAAGTTCTTTTTTGCGGAATTAAATGAAAACTGGTAAACTTTCATCGCCTGGCATTGTAAAAAAAACTTTTATGGGACAAAAACTCACAAAAAATTTTACAACAATAATCAAATAGAAGTAATAGCATCTGATGGTACATTTGATGACAACAAATTACCATATTACCAAATTACGACTTATTGTAAAAGAATTAAAAGATAATTTAATAGTGGCGAATATTTTAAAAAATACTGGTCTTGCAGATGAAGTATTTATTCCTCGCATAGAAATTATTCATTCGAGTGACGATTTTCCTGTTAGCATAAGGAGAAGACAGTTTCCGATCAGACTAGCTTTCGCGATTACTATAAATAAAAGCCAAGGCCAGACATTTGAAAACCTTGGCGTTTTTTTAGATAGAAATGTTTTTTCTCATGGACAGCTGTATGTAGCACTTTCTAGGGTTAGATCTAAGAACAATCTTAAAATACAAGTCGGCGACTGGGAAGATCATGTTAAACTTTTAGAAGGTAATCACGATATGCTGCTTTACAATTGTATTTTTAAAGAAATTTTCGATGAAAATTACTGTTACGATGAGAATAAGTCTCAGGAAGACATTAATCTTTTTTCGGACTACGATACGGATAGTAATACAGAAACGTACTTCAGTGATCCCGACAGTTTATCAAACGAGACAACAACCGACTACCAAAACATACTTTCCCGAAAAGCGTTTGATTCACTAATTACATTATTACAGTCTGATGCTTATCAATCTATGACCATATTCAGTCAAATTTGGAATAACAATGATTACGATAATCTTTATAACGAAATTATTAACTATATTCGTGAAAAACCTGTTAA
>JAQIXJ010003656.1:0-12294 GCA_034700185.1 Phthiracarus laevigatus | reverse complement strand
GGTGTTGGCTCATAACACGGTAAACTTTTTAAATAATTTTTTAAAATTCTTTTTAAATGTTTGTTCTAATTTGATTTTCGTTCTTCTATTGAATCAATTATAATTATTTTACTGATTGAATGTCTCAAAAAATATTAATTAATCTTTCATCTTAAGACATTTTTATTATCATGTCTTTAATTAATGAAAAATATTTGAAATTAATTAATTAAAATTATTTTTGAATCTAATTAAAATTTTTCCATATAGTATCTATAATTTAATATAAATGGCTAAAAGTAATATATTGATTTAAACCCAAGAAGTGGCAAATTTTAGCGAAAATAATAGTTATGTTGTACTTCATTCGTTATTTACTTCCTGGACTCAAATATTTAATTTGTAGTAAGAGTATTAAGATATTTTTTGCGTTAATTCATTTGAAATGGCTAGCAATTGCGAGCAATTTGTTCAAAGGTAAAAATTTTTATTTACTATTGTCTAAAGTTTATAATAATAAATATTATTAATATATTATGATTATAATTAATGAACAAAATACGTAACATTTATGTTTTTAAGTGCAATTAAGATCTATTTTTTTCGACACGAAATAATAAATTATCGTTTTGGCATATTTACAAAATATTTATTATAAAATCTTTTAAATTACTCCGCAGTATTACGGTATTTATAAAAACATTATTCAAAATTAAGACGTTAAAAAAGAATTAAACCCATTACGCTTAATAACTGGATGCATTGTAATCCCATATCTCTATCAGTATCACGCCTTATCCTAAAGGGGTTATAGAATAATTATCGTCCATATTTCATACCATTTAGCTTTGTTGTATTTATGTTGAGACAGTTATTTACTGGGATTATGGCAAGGAAACGAGAGAAGACTAATACTATTAGAATTACATCGGTTACTGCTGAGTCGTGGCAATTTTATTTGCTGGAGGGGTAATAGAAATCAAGTTCCACTCGTAAACTACTAATCGTGTGATGAATTAATTATATGTCATAATTTATGATAGCATCCATCAAAACGTTAAATTATTACTATTGCAGTGTATGATAAAAGCAGTGTAATCTGAAATTTTTAAGATAAAAAATATATCGAGAAATTTTAGAATGTTAACGAGTTAATTCATCGCTTATAATTAATTCCGTATTGATTTTTTATATATGATTTTATGTATAGCTTCCTAAATTTGTATTCGTTTATATACTAAATTAGATTTGGTAATACCGATATGTTAACATTTTAATTTAATAACATACATATACGTTTCTGGCCAATTTTAAATTTACTTTATTTTTAAATATTTGAAACAAAAAAGAAACTATTAAAATTTTTTATAGGGCAAAAGTTTCTGTAAAATCATATATCACTTTAGTGTAGAATTTTATTTCTAAAAAACCGCCAAATAAGGTAAACTTTGGGGTGATATTTTTTCCAAGCCTTCCACAATTCTTTGCACTTCAGAAGATTACAATTTAAACGAAACACCGTTGTAATCTTCTCACTTCTCATTTTCATTGCTACCCCACTTAGCATAGAAGCGTTTCTTACTATTCAAAAAATTATAATTCATAAATAATCACATTGAACAGCAAAACCATTTAATTAATCTATATTGAGCTATAAATGTTACTTTAGGTAATTTTGATTTTTATTTTTACATACCGTAAAAGTTAATTACTTAGTTATATAATTGCTGATATAAATAAAATAAGTAATTTAGGCATATCTAAAATTCTTTTTTTGATGTAAACTAACCCTGTTTTTAGTGGAATGATGTTTTATAAATCAATTTGTATAATCTTAATGATGGAAAAGCTCATTCTCATTTTGATGACTATTCCACGCTCCTTGGCCTACAGTTTCACAATTTTAAATGGTTTCTTATGACGAAAGGTCGTAATTGCTGCGAACATCGCATTTTTTAAAGAATTCTAAACGTATTTTGTAAAGTTATTCAAAAAAATAAGGGAGAATAGAGGTGGAAAAATTTTTGAAAGTATCAGTCATGTCCTGTCCTGAAATTTCTAACCAAATGTCCTGTCGTTCCGCGCCATGTTTGACGAATATTTGTCAGTTCATCCATACGTCGGTAGACATGTTTATATATTATTAAAAATATAATGTATTTTTACTTAATTTTTCGTTTATTGTTAACTTTAACATTTGAAAATGAATTGTAATTCTTAGCTTCACAATAGAAGTCAGCTATATCCATCTATAGACAAGTGTCTGTCTGTTAGTAGACATGTTTATATTAATAAAGGAAATTTTCGAGTCAAGAATGATCAAAAATAATGGTTAAAAATCTGGCCACACATAGCAAATATAGAGGAGAAATCGGGTTATAAATTGTCGAAATTGATGCGATAATGGCCAAAATTGGGTTATTGCTGGTGGCACGCGTCTCAATGAATAAATTAAAATCACTAGACTGTTATTGTTAGAAGCGCCTAATTGTGTCTGTGAGTGCACAGCAACAAGAACTTTGATGTTATTTGACACAGGTCAACAGATGAACACACAATGAATTTAAATTTTCTAAACACTAACGGAAGTACTATTTAGAACAATGTTTTAAAAATAAAATTTTTTGCGAAACAATATTAATTAAAAACTTTGTTTGTTTAAAAATAAAATACAAAAATATTGGACAACAATAGAATTAAAATCAAAATGGGCGCAATAATAATGTTGGTTTTTGTTTAAAAATGTTTTACTATAGTCTCTTGTTATTTTGCATCATTATATTTTAATGTAATTAAAAAGTGTCAATTCAACACTTAATAAGCGCGCAACTTCATAGTCATCCAGAACAGTTGCACTGCCATATACGTGCATCATTTCATAATCTCGTACTTTTCGAGGAAAGAGAAATATTTTCGTTTCAACATGACATTAATCAAATCGAACGTTTTATTGATTAATTATCGGTAAAATACTTAAAACTTTCTAATCTAGTATTTGGCTTTTGAATGGCGAAATATCTAAAGCACTTTTAAATTTAACGCAAAAATAAAATAAAATAAATAATTTTTGTATAAGTTTACTTAACGGTGACCGTAAACAGTTAAATCGCTGCGACACCACTTCGCGAAACGCGATAAGTTTTAATGAGGAAAAGCGAAATGTTAAATAAAATCAACAAACAAAAAAACAAAAATCTATATAAATTGAAAAAAATGATACGTTTTGGGATTTTAGTGTGTCAATTCCATGAAAAAAGCCACACAACTTTCACTTTGCCAATAAATATCTTTTTTCGTGAACGAGTTAACGTTTTTCATTTAGCATTTCGTATTTTAATTATTAGTGACACAGCCAGCTATCGCTAAAACATGTTCAAAGTGCGTACAGTAATTTTACGAAAATGCAATAATTTTCGCTAATTAGTAAAATTAATTTTTCATTGAGTTTTCTATTATCCCCCAGACAATGGTTACGCTCGCAGTCTACATCAACGTGATGTGCGCCATAACAGGGCTGTCAACGATTTGCAACGCACAATACGCCGATTATCGGCCAATTCAAGTGCCACCAAAAAGCGAAAATAAGAGCGAAAAAATCAGGCCAACCCCATACAAATTTCCGTACGACAAAGGCGTGGAATATGGGCAACGAGTGACGAAAACCGAGTCCAAAGATGGTAATGGCGCTATTAAAGGCTCATACAGTTACATTGATCTTGCAGGTGTGGAGCGTACCGTGGATTATGTTGCGGAAAAGGCTACGACCAACGCCAATACCAATGCTCCAGATAATGAAAGCGTTCAAATCGGGACCGAAGTTGAAGTAGAACTTCAATCGCCGAACCTGGGCCTGAGAAAGCGATTTCAAGCGCAAGCCAGGGCACCGCCGCAATTGGTTTACAAAATACTGGCGCCAACGCAAACGCCCTCAACTACACAATCGGATACGGCGTACGATTTAGTGGTGAACCGTTTGAGTGGAATTTTCGAGTCTGCCAGAAGTTTCATCTCCAATAACGTGATTAAAAGGTATCTATAGCTCTAGGTTGCGATGCGCATAATTTTTTTGGTTTTGCATATACCCTTTTAATTGAACGTTAAATTATCTTAATCCGTTTTTTGGGGGATTAATTAAATCGATGCGAACATCAATGGAACGAACTTAAAACTAAATTTCTTTTTGACTTTCTAGCCTCGACTCTGGAAAGATATCGGCGAATATAAACTTAAATGCATCGTTATTAAAATTGTTGTGGGGTAACGTATAGTTTCCAAAAATTACATTCTACTCTAGTCTAATCCGACAAAATTTCCAATGTTTTTGTTAAGTTCAGCGTCAGCATTAAAAATGATCAAAACTAAAAAACTGTAAGGGTAAACGTGTTCAGTTTAACCTAAAGGTAACTAAACCTTTAATCAAGCTTTAGGCGCTCTCATAATCTTTAGCCTAAACCATAACGAGTCGGAAATGTTTGTATCAACTTTCCGTTTTCAATTTTTTTGTTTTTTTTAATTCGATCGATTACATATCTTAATGAGGCTCTTAGTCATTGGATTTAAATCAATTATTTTTTCTTTTTATATGTAGACCAACAGTCTACGATAATTTGTAATAAAGTTTAAAAGTTCTCCGTGTGTTATAGTTCAGCCTAAAAGATTTTTTTTGTTGTTTTCTCCAGTTTGCAAAATCAAGACTGTGTTATCATTTACGCCCTTTTTGAAAGATAATATAATATCTTGAATTTGCGAAAATATTTGCACGAGTTTTAAAGTATTCGTTTTTTAAAAAATATTTTTATATGGAAATCTAGTTCAATATTTAATTATAAAAACTTTTTAATCGAAAGTAAAATTTTAATTATTTCGGATTTATCAATCGATTTATAAAAACATTTCCAGTTTCGTATCATTTTTAAATAAGGCCAAACGCTTAATTAAATATATTGTAAACGAATGACTATAATTTTTATATAAAGTAATTTTTTTTAAATTTAATTTTATAACCATAAACCAAAATTTTAAAAAATTTCTAAATGCTAATTGTTCTTGAGTTATATTATCGATTGAGTTATATTTAGAAGTTTTATTTTTTAAGGTTATTTGGTGCAATCGATTTAGCGATATAAGTTGGCTAAATGTTAAAGCGTCTATATAAAAATATAATCATCGTAAACTTTTCGTGCCGTTCATCTGGTGGACCAGATCTTGAAACAATGAGTGAAACAATATGCGCTAATTTATTTACAACACCGATAATTTAATGGAACACTTTTATTCAAATTCATTTTAATTGTGTATATAATCTGTGGTACGCATTCATACATATAAATAAAGTTTTTGTTACACAAAATATTTTATTTTTATTTGCTATCATTTTCACTTGTATTAATGAAACTTTTAAATAATTGTTTCTAATTATTTTAAACATAGTTTGCATAAAATTAAATTTATAAATCCGAAATACAATATATAGTTTTTAGTGTTAAACTTTTAGTTAAAAAAGGTAAATTAAAATCTTGTAATAAGCGTACGGTGTAACGGTTAGTTTAAACATGTTTTAGAATGAAGCAATAGAATAACAAAATAAATTTTTACCCAATAGAAAATAAGATAAGATTGTCAAGTAAAAAATAGTTAATAAATTTATATTTATAAAAGTTTAAGTAGTAATAAATAGACTAAAAGATTAAGTTAAATTAAATATAAAGAATGAGAACAATAACAATTTAAATTTTCATTCGATATCCGTAAAATGTATTTAGGAAATTTAAATAGACTTTTTGAAGAAAAGTATTGCGAAACGCTGTTTATATTTTACTCGAATTTAAAATTACATTCAAAAAACTTAAATTAGAAATTAAATTTAGAAATAAATATAAACAAATTTAGTAAACTTAAAAAATATGGCTTAAATTTAATTGTCTTACTTATTTAAATCTCTACTTGAAAATAAGATTAGTTTAATTATAGAACGTTAAAAATTGCACCGATTGCATGAAAAAATAGCTTTAAATGGTTTTAAAAAATTTAGAAAAAGAGCAATTATTTCTATTTTTATATTAAGCTAAATTTATATAGTTTGACAACTTTTCTGCCAACATATTGCTCCATACATACATTATATAATTTTAGAATCAATTAATTAGAAATTTTGATATAATACAAAAATATTTTTCGTCTGTGGTTCATCAAATTGGGGAAAATCTTAGGGGAACTGTAGAAAAACTTATTAAACGAACCGTAATTTTTTGGAGAATGACTAAATTAAACATAAACTTAAAAATAGCATTTATAGAATTTATTATCAAAAATAGAAAAAATTGTATTTATTAACTGAGCTAAATCGACTCAATTATTTGCTTCTAATTTACTAAACAAAAAAGTGGCAAATATTATCGTTTAGACACTCTAGGTATTTTGGTTGGTAAACTTGTAAACACGGTATAAATTAAAAAGCCCGCGGAGGCCATGATGGCAATGGTGCTGGATTAGCAGCTGGAACTGGAACATTGGCTAATATTAGTGGAGTTGAAAGAATATTAGCAGATGCTGGTGCGCTTGATTCGGTTCCAGGTTCTGTTGTTTTAATCTGAGCGCGGAAACCTCCAGCATCGGCAACGTATTCCACAAGTCTGGAAATGCCCTGCGCATCTACAAAACTATAACTTCCCTTCACTGCTCCATTTCCATCCCCAGATTCCTGTCTAGTTGTTTGAGTGCCGAGACTATCCAAAGTCCTATAGCCATAGTTGTATGGTTTTGGAGACTCGATGATTGTTGGCGCTCCAGAAAGCAGTGAAGGTGATGATGCAACTCCATATTGAAGTGATGTTGCGTAACCGCCGCAGCAAATCGACAATAATGTTATGAAAACTGTAGTAATCTGCAAAGAAAAATTATTTTTAATAAGTTGTTGTTGGCTTTATTGGAATCTACAATAACTATTGTTTTAATATAATACCGAAGACATCGTGCTATATTGAAAAACTTTCAAACTGAACGAATATATAATTTAATTTAAATTTGAAGACTTGAAGACTGAATACTTTTCGCATATTGTTCAACGCTTATATACTAAGTAAAATTTTCAAAATAAATAAATAAATTTTAATATTTTCGGCGCAATGCCGTCTTTTAATGAAAAATTTCCTCGAGAATACCCTAAAATGTTAATTTTGTTCCAAATTAGTTGCAATACACTAACCTATTGAAATATATTAATAATTTTGTGATAATGAAATATAAAACATATATTTAGTTTTTATTAATTTTTCAAGGATAATCTATTTTTGACAGATAATACGTTTCTAGTTACCAATTTTGAAACCAATATATCATGTAAATTAATTATCTAGAAATAAAAACTTTCTATCTTTTTGGTACACAAAATTTGTTAACATGTATAAAAAAATTGTAAAAAATTTTTTAAAACACATTTTAATCATTAGGGAGTCAAAATAATGGCATATATAGCATTTTTATTTTATAAATTATAAGCATATAATTGTTAAATGTGCACGAATTACATAGTTCGGAGTTGTTTTAGCTCCTTTTATAAATGCTCTTTTTTCTATTTTTAATGATAAATGCTGTAAAAGCAATAAATGCTATTTTCCTCGAAATAGAAAAATTGTTGTTTAGTTGATTAGTTTTTGTTACCCCTTCAACGAAACTTTTTGAATATTTCCGAAAATTCCTAATAATTTCATTTTCGAAACATTTTTTATATTTGATTATAAAATAAACTAAAGGAGATTTAGAAAAATGTTACTATAAAGAAAAAGATATTATACTTTAACCTTTAAGTAAATTTTAAAAAATATATATTTTATTTCTAAGCCCTATTTTGGTCATTTATTAATGCTATTTATAGCGCTACTAAAAATTTGGCCCACATTTGGTGGGCGTATATGGCTCACGTTTTGATGAAATGGATAAAGAGCCTAACAGACTCGAAAGAGTTAAGTTTAAAACTTAAAAGTCTTAAAGTATAAGACTTAAAAGTCATGTTTCCAAGATAACTAATGCCTAGTTAAACCTAGTTGAATTTATAAACGCACATAAAAAATAATCTTTTAGAAATTAAATGAACATATATAGGGAATTTATATTAAATTCAAAGGATAATAATAAATGAAACATTTTATAACACCCAAGTCTTTTTAACTTAGAAAATAATACGACATCTCTTTTTTTAGAAGACATGAGCATATATAATATATTTAAACTCACTTATAGCGTGTTATAATAGAAAACGTCACTTTAAACATTTAAATTTAATTTCGTATTGCTATTAATAATAATCAATATTATATTTTTAAATTTACAATTATTTGCTTATTCTAAAGTCATTCATTGGTTTTTAATTTATTTAGCGTCTTATAGCGCGAAACAAAGGGTAATTTTATATATTAAACAAAATCAATTACATAAGATGGTATTAAAAATTAGGGCAATAAAACAAAGTTTTTAAATCCTATCACAATTATCTAAATTTAACTTATATAACGAAACTTATCAGTTTTTTTATTTAATAATATAAGACTCTAACTCTGCTCAGCCAAAGCTGACGGTAGAAAAAAGTTGTCGCGAAAAACACACATACATACATACACACACACACAAAATATTACAAACTATAGAAATAAAAAAGATCGTAAATCGAAAAGCGATAGCTCTTTACGAGGAAAGAGTATTAAACGGTGAACAAAAACAAACAAAACAGAATCATATATATATATATAAAGAAGTTAAACTTCATTTTTAGTGTGTCACGAGTCATTTAGCGAATATTATTCAGCTTTTCTTTACCATAAAGACAAATTACTGTCACACGTTGAGCGGCGATTCCTCTCTCTTTCAGCGAAATTTATATATTACGCCAGTAAAATGTTTAAGGTGTGTAGAAAAGTTCTTAATTAATTAGGTTTAAGTTCATAAAAAATTAATTACCTGTATATATTTAAAAAACTATTAATTTTAATTTTTCCAATCAAAACGAAGACAATCGCAACAATGGTTATCTACGCGGTGGTATGCGATGCGATGTACTTGCAGTACAAAGCGCCAAAGGTAGCTCAAGCCACGGCCAGCAGCTACCAAGAAACGCCGTACGCTGTATCCGCACGTCGACCATCATCGCAGTACAGATTAGCGCCTTCGGGCCAATACGAGGAGACGGTTGAGGCGGCAGAAGAAGTGAAACCAAATCCGTACACGTTTGGATATGACACTTCGGACGAGTACGGCACTAAAGTAACCCGATCGGAGTCAAGCGATGGTAAAGGTGCGGTTAAAGGCTCATACAGCTACATCGATCCTGCCGGTGTCACCCGAACGGTTGAGTACATCGCCGATGACAATGGGTTCCGCGCCACCATAAACACTAACGAACCGGGAACGCAAAAAAGTGCTCCCGCATCCAGCATATATAATTCGAATCCACTACAGGTGGTAGCGATTCAATCAGCCGAACCTTCGCCGCTTCAAAGTTATGGTATTTCTTCGGGCAAAGCTGAGGCTCAGGTTGCTCCGCGACCAACTTATAAGTTAGTAGCACCAGCTCGAGACAATACCCAACCGGAGTATACGTACGGCACTCAAGCTCAAGCAGAGAGGCCGCAGCCTAGTTATAAATTGGTAGCTCCAGCTCAAGCCGCTCAACCAGAGTACGCTTCGCAGGATTACTCGTACCCTTTAGCACCGCAATCGGTTCCCCAAACTGATTACTCGTATTCAGTACCAGCTCAAGTAGCGCCACAATCGAGTTACGGTTACGAAGCACCGGCCAAAGAAGTGTCGAGTTTATCACAGGCGAGCTACTCGTCATCCTCATCGCCAGCGGGACAACAATATGGCTATAAATTTTCGGTGCCAGCTTATGATTCTCCGACACCAGCACCGCAAACATCTTACAAAGTTGAGTCATCTCAGGCTGAAGTGGCCACCGCTCAACAGAATTATTTGGAAAACCTACCCGAAGCGGTGAAACAACTGCTATCGCAACGCTACGCGGGTTATCAGGCCTAGAAAGTGGAATTAACTTAGCGTATTTATTAGTTTTTACAATAATTGTAAATATAAAAACGATTATTAATGAGTTTTTTTTACTTAAAAGTTTCTTATAGTTTAATTTTTTTCGCACCACTTTTTAATTATACTGGAATTATTTGTTTTGTATTTAAATTTTATTATAACTAGTTTGTAATGTGGGAATAAATTTTAATTAACAAAGCGGAACAAAAAAAACCATAGTTGAAATTTTTTCACCTTTGCGATTGGCACTAATGAGCATTAGTCTAAATTACGTATCGATAAATAACATCATAACTTCCTAACAATATTCAAGCGTTTAAGTTATTTAGGAAAAAATCAATTAAAATAGCAATCCATAGATCTATAGATTGTTAAAAAATGCAAATACTGAATCGCAAATAGGAAGTGAAAGTGTGCTCAGTATAACGAATTTTTAAAAAGAAAATTGATTTAACTTTTTTTTTTGTTGTGTCGCACACTTTTATCGGTACTAACCCTTTTTTAATTAACTGCGTGATCTTATGCATAAATACAGGCCACAAAAATAAATTTCACAGACACACGCACTTAACAGTACTCTATTGAATGAACATTGCGGAAATCAAATGATTTTTTTTGGTTTATTGGAAAAACAAGAGAACATTTTTGTTTCGTAAAAATGTAAATTGAAACCACGCAGTGACTCAAATAATCGGTAATAAATTAAATAACTAGTTTGTTTAGAGATTAAAGTGTAAATTTCAAAAACCTAAATGGGTTTTTATTTTTTATTCGTTGGCGTGTTATATAATTGAAAATTGAATTATTATTTCAATGAAAGTAGATAATTTAATTGTGTTCGCTGTGTAATAATATAATTTATTATAATAAATCCTAAGATTAGCATATTCTTACCTTATTTGAATTTTAATCCTGATAAATGTTTAAAGCCTTAAAACGATAAATTATTTTCGCAGCTTTGCGCATATAATTTTTATTAAATTTAATGATTGTAAATTTTTCACTACCTCTATGAAGGAAATTGATATATAGCAAAGATTCATTACAGGAGTGTTTGATTAATTTTGACCGACAAGTTTTATCTTAAGAATTATTTGTTGACTACAAATATATACTTCTGTGTTATATTTCCGTACACGATAGTTCTAGGCGACTCACCTTAAAATATTTTCCAACTTTAAAAAACTATTCGTGTAAAATTGACGTATAATTTGCTTTAATGTTTTTGACTTGCTTTCCAGATAACATTCCATTTTTTTTCTTTCCAAGAGGAAGGTATGATTTGTAAAAAATCAATTATATAACTTTCGTAGACATATCAGAATCGTAACATGCGTGTGTATTGTAATAAATCCTAAATTTTGTTTAACTTCTTGGAGGTAACTAACAGATTATTTTCGAAAATATTATGTTACGGATATCTCTAATAAAAATATGTAGTGTCAGGATTTATTACATGAGATAATCTTGATATAATCTTTTAGATAATCTTTAATGATAATTTGTGTCATTATAAGAAAGTGACAAAACTTAAATCAGAAATTTAACATAGTCTCAACTCCTACAGACATCATTTGAGGAATATTTATATCAAAATTTTTATGTTTTTGTTTAAAGAAATTATATTTTTAAGGTCAACTTTATTCCATTTTCAATATTTATATCTTAATCGCGCTTTATAAGAATTATAACAAACAAGTGAGCCAATATTAATTAAACACTCTTGTAAGACTAGTTTTATCGTAGAGTTAAGTTTGGATTTTAATTTAGAAATATAGTGGTCTCAATAGGTTTTATGTAAATTATAAACTCATGAATGACCACTAAGACATTTACGTTTAATATATTGAGCAAATGTTATATTTTTTGGCAATGTTTGCTATTCAATATTAACTTCATAGCTTATAGGTTAGAATTAAAGTTAAAGTATAAAGTTTTAGCTTAATTTTCAAAATTAAGTTTAAAAGTTAATATTTACTTTATCATTTAACCTTTATTCATCACTATTTGCCCATCATTACACATTATTATTAGGTTATATATGTTTTGGCTTTTAATATAAGTAAATAGAAAGCTAACAATGATTTCTGCATTCTAGTAATTTTTTTATTTTTAATGAATTCCATTGTCTTTTGTTGTTCAAATTATATAAATATTTAAACTCGGAAACTTCTATACGAGTTTCTCATCTATTCGTCGGCAATCACAACAAAGAGAATGTTGAAGCAATTTATATAAAGCAACTTATTTAAAAAGCAAATGTTTTGTTTTCCACTATCA